>CM060694.1:78856642-79034142 GCA_030686995.1 Artemisia argyi
ATGCATGCATAAAATTTTCTTTTGTTTCAATGAGTTGCATTTAGACTTGTATGAACACTCTTGCACTAGATTGATATGGTTACAGTTCGAAGTGTTTGAGTAAAATGATTTTTTTTTGATGACTTATGGTAAAAATTAAAAGCTAATTAGAATTGAAGAGTTAGTTAACAAGCTGCATCTGAAAACTCATTTTTCCAATAGATGTATAGCTGCAAACCTTTTAGCTTTGAGGGGTGTTGTGTGGCATTACGTTATGAGATTAATTATGTGATACGGCATAATGAAACCAGATAGTCAGCTGTAACTGAATAGGAATGGATGCAGCCAAGTTTTTTTTGGACGTGTGGAGGTTGTATAAAGTTGTGATAATCAGATAATTAGTTGTTTAAGAATATTTAAATAGTCGCTCCCACAGGTTTGATAATTTTCTTTCAGAGTACTGTCACGCGTTTAATTTTTTATATCAATTTTACATGTGAATTTCAATTATCTACGGTTGCTTGACTGTACATGTCGAAGGGAGAGACCTAACATCTGGAGCTATTCTTCGTGGTTGTATGCATTTGGTTGATCTAGCAGGAAGCGAAAGAGTTGACAAATCTGAAGCAACATGAGACAGATTGAAAGAAGCAAAGCATATCAATAAATCGCTTTCGGCATTAGGCGATGTGATATCATCTCTTCCTCAAGAAAATTCACACGTGCCTTACAGAAATAGCAAACTTACTCTCTTCAAGATTCACTTGGTAAGACAACACAATCTTTATAAAGCTTCATCATTTGTGTGAAAGTATTCCCTTTTGCTTCCAAGTTTTAAGTTCTTTTCTTATTGTCTTGTGGATGTATTAGGAGGACAGGCAAAGACACTTTTGTTTGTTCATATGAGCCCAAAACTGAATGTTGATGGAGAAACGCTAAGTACACTTAAGTTTGTTGAACGGGTAGCGAGTATAAAATTCGGTGCTGCACAAGTACGTAAAGTTAGTTAAGATGTGAAAGACCTCAAAGAACAGTTTTTTCTAACGCACCCCTATATTCTCCACAACACTAACATACTCCGTATAGGTCAGTAGATCTTTGTTTGCTTATGAATTTGTTTTAAAATTGGAAAAGTATGTTTGTTGTCTCAGATTGCCAATTTAAAAGTTGCTCTGGCAAAAAAAGAAGGGGATCAGGATGGCATGCAACAGAAAGTATCTAGAAGTCCAGGTGGCAAACTGTCATCTCATTCCCATGAAACTTACGGCGAGTAGATTCAATCAATGAACCAAAGAGTCATAAAAAACCAAAGGCGGATGTAGGCAACCATGAGGTAAATAATGTGGTAAAATGAGTTCGGGTCAAAAATGATTATTTGTTCACTGGGTTTAGTTGGCCAGAAACACTCTTTTGTCAAAAGAAGTCCGTATTAAAAGTAATAGTAGTGTGTGAATGTGTGATTATTACAACAATTAGATTATATTACAATGCTATATATGCAGTAGAAAATACACTTACGGAGACTTTCGACTCATGCGATCAACAATTTTAAGCCTTTTTTTAATACTTCATCAGTTTGACCCATTCAAGATACAACATAAACCCAAATTTAATTGGCTTATGAATTTTGTCTAATATCATGGATTCACGTCTTTGTATCAACAAGTATGTGTATGTAAGATGTCTGTTTGTATCTGCAATATTTGTTACTGTATGTGTATACTTTACACACATATGAACTGCATGTATCACACAAATAAAGCTTGACTTGAATAGAGTCCAGTATGTTGATGTTTGATGGTTTTTTTCATTCCTGTATCTCATCTCGAGAGTGGATGCTCTTAATTTATGTTTGGTGAAATATGTGCACTTAAAATCATACCTTGAATAGTTGAATTCGAAAAACTTAAACTTTAACATTTCATGTATACGGTAAGCTTATTACTTCTATGATGATTTACAATTTATATAAATAATCTTTTCACTTTATATTTATTTCGCTTCTTTGACTTTATCACCACATTTGATGTTTGTGGTAGTATTACTCGTCATGTACACTCCCCAATAGATTAGACTTTTCCATTGTGTTCATTGGCTCGATGATTGGATATAATTAGGGGGTGTCTGGAATTCCTCATGATTTTTATATTTAAACTAACATGTTTACTCCCTATATAAATCATGACAAGAATGGTTAATTCAGGCAATCCAATGTGTAACGCGTCAAATGGGTAAATCTCTTTCGGAATCAATTTTATTTTTATATTAACTTAAAATTTATGATAATGTAATCATGTTGAGGTTATGATAGTGTGGATTTATAGGATCATTCGAAGGTTTCTTTTTCAAAATATACCAAGAGGCAAGTCAATCAAGACCATCTCAGAGCCAAAACAACAAAATCAGAATCAATACCAACAAGCAAGCTGATCAAAAAGACAATCTCAGGCGTATTTAGGTGTCCATCAATAATTAAAAGTTACAAGAAGGGAAGTTCTGCGAATTGGCACACATGGTAAAAAAAAGGATGGATCGAGAAGACGATGTACTCATTTTGAGTAAGTTTGGTGTTATTGAAAACTCAAGGAAATACCATATTTTTAAACCATTATTTTAAGGATGCACAAAGAACTGTATTTTTTACACAAGGAACATTAAGATTGTGAAAATAGAGCTTTTTATGTTTACACAAGCCACATTTTAAACTCACGATTGAAATATTCTTTTAAAGACATTAATCACATTACAGATTAATTAATCCATTTATTCGAAATACCCATTATAACTTATGTGTAAGCCAACCACATCTTATGATCTTTTATGTTCAACTTTTTAGTTTGCAAAGACGTTAGTTACTTATTGTTGATTTAATTCTGCAGCCAAAAAGCATATCGTGAGATGGAGATAGTCAGCAAGCTTCCTTTCTACTGATTGAATGCAGTGTAGAGAGATAATAGAAGTCTAGGGAGGGAGTCTATAAAGAGGATAGTTCTAGAGAAGCAATGTTAATTGGATAAGTAAAATAACTTTGAATACTTTATAATGAATTATGATTACTTTAAGTTGCTTATGAGTGACTCATTTTTAATATAAATTATTAAATTTTAATGCTTCAGCTGGTGCTTGTGGTTATAAAACTTATGGTAGCATAATCAATGGAGGCGAGGTGAGTGATGTCTCTTATAAGCTCTTCAATAATGGTAAGGGCTGGAACATGTTATTAGGTAACTTAACCAATGTGTCAATAGTGACATACTAAATTGGTTTGAAAATGCAAACTTATGTAGAACATTGTAGTTTACTATAATGAGTAACTTTACATACTGCTAACATGATAAATTTAAGTTTTGTTGCGCAAGTATGCCAAACATTACAGTGAAGAGGGAACGAAAGTGGTAGTGACTAATCATGTTGAAGGAGACAACCCAGACTTCATTCTCTGTACACATGCCAATGATAAACATGCTCTTCTAGGGCTGGCTGAAGTATAATTTTCTTACGGAGTGGTTGATGTATGATACAAGATGATTCCTTGCCAGTGTCGACACTATAATCTCATGCTCAAATTTCATGAACAGAGTAGGTTCCGTAAGTCCCTTTCCCTAATCGCCGCATACCAAGCAGGTGTAAGTGAAATCACAATTGTGGAATTATGGCGGGTAAAGATTAAAATTTCAGTAACGAATTTCAATATATGTACTTATAAAATCCATTTTTTATAATACAACATGTAAATTTATCTCTACGTAGTTTTTATTATTAACTATTTGAATTAACACATTTTCATTCTTCTCTTTCAATTATTAGAGAGGTAATTTTTTCTGGGACAATCTCTTTGCCAATATCGTAGCTCTGATTCAATACCATATTTTGCTGTCAGTAGATTAAAATAAGATTCACAATCAAATATGTAAAGAACTACTATTGAACAGTTCATACCACGGTTGCAACATATCTATGAAATTGTTGTTAACCAATATAATTTTCCAGTTTTATGAGATTCTGTATCCTCGACACTTTTCTTTAATGCCCATTTGAATTTGTGCTGATTTTTAACCCAACTTGAAGAATAGGCCTAAGAAACATGTTATGTTGGTTTCCCTTGCATCATGGAAAGAGTATCGTGTTTTAATAATTACAAATTATAAAATGACAATGACATGATATGCTTACATTTAAGGCCTTTTTATGCCATTAGACATTGTGTTGAATAATATTAATTACAAATGAATTTAAAAAACAAAACATATGTGAACCCCGCACGGGTTCAAAAGTTCAGTAGTGCAAATAATCAGCCAGCAGCATATTGTGATTTTTGATCAAAACAACTACCAAAAGATTGACTACAAAGGCGGATGTTTTTGCATTCGGGCCTGTGTTGATGGAGTTGATAACAGGTAGAAAAGCCCTCGATGAGAGCATGCCTGATGAAAGGTGTCATTTAGTAACATGTTCAAAGCAATTGACCAAACACTGGAAACTGAAGATGAAGAAATGCTTGACAGCATATACAAGGTAGCTGAGCTCGCTGGCCACTGCACAACACGTGAGCCATTTCAAAGACCTGAAAAAATACAGAGAAACCTAATCAAACGGCTCTTGAAATCCTTCATTTTATCTTGATACAAGATTTGAGTAGTTAAGAGTTCCAACTAAGTTTTAACTTTGGCAGGTTGTCACTGTCTATTTAAGCCGCTTTATTGTAATTATGTAATTTTTTTTTATTGTAATTATGAAACGTTAATTATATAAATGTTTTTTCTACCGTGAAGGCACAAGCGTGATTTTCAAGGCTAATTGGTTCTTACCCTCAAGGCCTCAACATGATATTAGTTTTTGAAAGGTATTTTGTGAGTTGTATCCCTCTTTAGTGGCTAACTGAGATTCTATGGGTTAGGTTATAAATATCTGAACCTCATTGTTATACGAGCTGCTTGACGATTTCAAGGAGCTTGACAAAGCAAGATTTAATTCTTGAAGAGGGTGGTGCGTCTCAAGAACAGTCTCTCCTAAAGGAACGTCCTACTCTCATGAGAACAACGGGCCAGGTGCATATAATTGGATCCATTTCTTGATTTTAAATTTTATCAGAGTTGTTTTTAATTTGAGAATACCTTATTCTTCAAGATCTTTTTTTTTACCCACACCATCATAAAACTGTCATCTTAAATGGGCATTTGAGACAATAAATTAAATCTTGATTCATGAGATATAAGGTTCAATGCGTGCACAACAGGTTTACGTTGGCGGATTCGCCCGGTTGAGTAATCAACATGTTTCACTTCTGTCTTATTTCTCATGAAGTAGTAAACAAACATCAGTCTCTAAAAAAATTGTTATTTTTAAGATTAACATATGGAAATTCCTTTCAAACTATTTTCTTTTTGTATGGGACAAAATGCCTTCCGTGGTCCATTTAGCAAAAAGAATGGCAGGACCATTCAAGATGTCAAGGATGCTTTCAAAGGAGGCTTAATGTTAATTTTTAATTATTAACAAATCAATTGGTTATAGGTTTTAAGTTAGTTAAAAAATATAAGGCAAATGATTAAAAAAAAGTATCATAATTGACACCATTTTCTCTTGTGGGTTGTGAACAAATTTTTTTGCTTTTGTGGGTACTTTTATTTTAAATTCATCATTTTTAGGGTACTATGTGACATTTTTGCTCTTCGGGGAAAAAAATTTCTATTAGCTAAGAGGAGCAAAAACGTTCAAAAATTTCGCAAAATACCCTAAAAAATATGAATTTGAAAGAAAAATACTGACAAGAAAGCAAAATTTTTGTTTGCAACCCACAAAAGGAAATGGTATCAAGTATACTTTTTTTTAATTATTTAATTTGCCCATAATAAATAGTACTCCCTGTGTCCCAACATATATATATTTTAGTGGAAACCAAACTATTGTGTAGAAATGGAACACATAGTTTAAGAAATATTTAGTTATTACACTTTAAATTTGGGTTATGATTAAAGAAAAACATATTTGTAATAGTTTGTATTAAGGATAATAATGGGTAGTTGTAAGAGATAACACAATAGATTAAATATGAAATATATGTTTGTATGTGCCATAGCTATGGAAGAGGTATGTTGTTTGTATTTACTTTGTGTAATTTAGTTAAGATGTAAATGTTATAGTGATGTGTAATTTACTTACTCGTGTATATAAATACTTTTTTTCTTTTTCGTTTTTTTATTTATTTATTTTTTATTTTTTTTGTTGGTTATACCTACAGCTTATTTTTAGTTAACATAATTTTTTTAACAATATTCATTAGGCATCCTCGCCCATCGGACGGGCTGTGCTTTGATACTTTGTTCTTGCGTACCACTTTGAAACTTCTTTTTCTCTCATATTTGATAACCGTTTATTTCTTTTCGTTCTTAATGCATTCAATAAAAAATTTGGTACGTTCATAGCTTATTTTTTGTTAACTTATTTTTTTAACGATATTAATAAGTCTAGCCCGCCCATCAAGATGACATAGACGTCCAACCCTGGATGATTCAATGAAACATCTAAGTTCCTTAGAAAAACAACAATATTAATCACGACGAAAAATTAAATATCAGGGTAGCAATAACTTACTCATACAACGACCACCAGAGTCAAAAGGTTAGAGGCACCAACCCCTCGACAAAGAGGAACCCCTCAAACAAACTTCCAATGATAATTATAAGTTATGCCCGCCTTCCTTACATATTATTTTTCGTTAAATAATACATTCTAACGATAATTATAAGTCATTGAAATAAAATATTTTAAAGTGTATTACAGATTGATCAATTAGTGTGCCCTTATCTTATAAAATATGGTACAAGTTGTGTAATAGTGCAGGGATTCATTAATGTTCATTCAATAAATAATTATTAAGTTTATAATAGATTTTTCCTTTACTTAAAAAACAAGTTTTATTTACAACAAAAATCAAAACCTTATATTGTCCTATTATGAATAAATATACCGTTAAATTGTATACTAAAGTAAATAGACAAAATATGTCATTGTTAATACAAAAATACAAATTAGCATATATAAACATATATATCTTGCTATTCGAAAAGTAATACACTCAAAGAATAATCACAAGTCATGCTCGCTATTGTTAATACAAATATGTCACATATGTAAATAGCCGCCGCTGACATCACACAAGTGAAGGAAAGTAAACCTAAAAGTTTTATGTACAACCATTTCTTTCAACATGTACATTTTTCAACCATTTTTAACCACCATTCTTTCGATATAGTAAAATATGCCAACGATAATTATAAGACATATATAGCAATAATAAATCGTGAACAAATTTAGATAAATAACTATAAAAAATCAATGACATACAAACATATCTAAATTAAAACGTAAAATTACAAGTCATGCCCGCCCATCGGGCGGGCTTAGAAAACTAGTATATATATATATATATATATATATATATATATATATATATATATATATATATATATATATATATATATGTATATATATATGTATATATATATATATATATATATGTATATATATGTATGTATATATATATATACGTACGTATATATATATATATATATATATATATATATATATATATATATATATATATATATATATATATACACATATACATACATACATATATATATATATATATATATATATATATATATATATATATATATATATATATATGTACGTATATATATATATATATATATATATATATATATATATATATATATATATATATATATATACGTACATATATATATATATATATATATATATATATATATATATATATATATATACACACACATATATATATATATATATATATATATATATATATATATATATATATATATATATATATATATATATATATATATATATTCTTATGTCTTTACTTCATTTTAGATGCAAAGTAACATGTTTAAATCTTAACGTCAATGGCCATAAGCTTGTATACATTTATTTGCTCTTTCATCCTTTTTTTAAGCCATATATAAAGTACTAGTGTGACTAATATATGTCACTCCTAAATAATGAACTCCTGAATGATTTTAGAAAACCATGATGCATGGCCTAGTTTACTTACGGAGTATTAAGCTATTAGTAGCATGTTTAAGTAATAATAGTTCTCATTTTCACATAATATCAACATGTTTTAAACCCGCAAATTACCGATTCATTGGTGTGTTCCGACTTTCATTTTAATATATACGGATAGGTCATGTAATCGTATAACAAGATTACTTAATCATAAAAATCATGAGTAGCGTATGATATAGATTAATATGGCAGTTCGAAATATACCTCTAGGCTAGACAGGTACGATCGAAACCGAAACCGTACTAATCACAAACCAAGCCCTTCACCTCCGCATGAACTGAAACTCAAAACCCCGACGTAACCGAACGCTAATCCTAACCCAACCTTCTACCCAGCCAAGAATCGAAACCAGATCAAAACACGAACCACAGCCGAAACCAAACTCATACTTTTCATTTCATTTACAACGTCCGTGATCATGCATATCAAGTGAACATAGTTTGCCTTTACTCATTTTAGAATCATGTTTAATATAGATTATGATTGAATGGTTGCATGATACAATACATATGTTTATTTTCGGCTCAGTGTTGTTAGAACAAAGAAGGTGTCGGCTATGTCTTTGTTTTATGGATGGTCGAATATTAATAATCAAGGAGTGTGACTGAATTGTTTTGGTGAATCTCCTTCTACCCTTCAGTGAATGAAATCTCAAAGTGAGAATGGGTCCCTCGGTTTTTGTGTTGTCAGTGAATAAATGGGAACTCAAATGTTACACAGTTTGGAGAAACAGAAAAACGTGTTTAAGGATAATACGAAACCGTTTTTTTATCTTTGGGAGGTATGTGATATAGGCGAGATTTGAGGGAGTATTGTTTATAACTGAATCGTGATTCAAGGTAGTCACAAGATATGCTCCATCCTTATCTTAGGTAATACACGACCCAAAGAATAGGAGAGCTTAGAATCAGTTTCATAACTAGGATAGGAATTATTTTATAATATCATTTATTTAGTTTAGGTTATAATTCATATTATGTATTATTATTCATGAGATATAGTTTAATATTTCATAGATACTTAAGGAAATTTCAAAATGGTGCAAAAATAATAGTTCGTATATTAACGAATTAAATACGTAGGTTAAAAATCGGAATGAAATGTTTTAGGTTATTTAACGTCTCTTCAGAAGTTTAAATTAAGAGGGCATTTTAGGTATTTCACATGTTCAAAATTTCTGGGTTTTACAAGATGTATGTCTATTAATTCTGAAAAAACAATATATCAATTGGTGTTCATTTATATTCAGTTCTATTTTGAATGTTATACGAAACAATTACCACATTCTGATCGGTTTACGTTCTATTTTGATCGCTACACAAAACACTCACCACAATATCACAAATCGTTAATTATCTGCTGCTAGGAATTCCGCTGCTATGAACGGGTACTCGCCTAGTATATATAAATATATAAAATATGTATATGTTTATATGAATTTGGTTTTCGGTTCGGTTTTTGGTTTTAATTACCAAAACCATATCCAAACCGAGAACCGAATTAAAAGTTCAGTTTGGTTTGGTTTTGGCAAACTCGGTTTGGTTATTAGTTCGGTTCGGTTTTGGTTTTTGGTTTATTCGGATTTTTCGGCTTTTCTGCTCAACTCAAACTGCAGGGAGTGTTAGTCGTAATTTGTGTAGTTGGGTTATAATTTGTATTGGGCTAAAGCCCGGCTTCTAGATTAGTCCATCTATCTACCCCGAATCAATGATTAATGAGATATCGACATTTACACACTTACTGGTACCAACCCTAAATTTTGCCAAACCGAATCAAAATCATGGCTGAAGAAGAGAAAGAAGATAGAATCAGTTCGTTACCGGATTGCTTATTACTCGAAATCATCTCTCGAATCAAAGTCAAATCATAAAAGAAGAGAGATTAATGACCATACAAGAGGCAATAAGAACAACAGCTACTATCTCCAAACGATGGCAACAACTTTGAACTCTACATCCTAACCTCGTGTTCACAGGCACACCTAATGGTTATAATCGCACTCATTACTTTTCGTGTATCAACAAAACCCTAACTCGATGTCCTACCGATGTGAACCTCAAGAAATTCAAACTCAGTTTTTCTTACTCTAGTAAGGTTGATACCACTTCACTAATTACGTCGCAATTCAATAGTTTGATTCATTATGCTATTACTCGTAACGTTCAAGAACTTGATTTGTGATCATGCGAGACAACTGGTTAAGAGCTTAGCTATGATGATGAGCTGTTTTTCAACAATTCATGTATTACTTGTATGAAACTTTCGAGCTGTGTATTTAATCCTCCCAATGGTAAGATTCGTTGGGTAAACTTAAGTCTTTGTGTATTTTTTGTGGGAAATGAGTTGGAGATTCAATTGGAAAAATATTATCCAGAAGTCCATGTTTGGAAACTTTAGAGTTATATTGTTGTTATGGTGTTGGGCGAATTTATGCTACTTCAGAGAGATTTAAGAACTTGGTGTTGACTAACCACGGTTATATGTGTCCTGGGAAGGATTATTGATACTATCGAAATCAATGCTCCATATATGTTGTCACTAGCAATCAACGAAAACTTGTACTTGGAGAAGCTTTTGTTGCTAAATGTGTCTTCTTTAGCCAAAGTTGACTTGGATTACGGGGTTAGCAACAATTTTGAGAGAGAACTAGGACGAAATCAACATGATATAGAAGAAGAATTGCTTAGAGGACTTTTAGAGAGCCTTGGCCATGTCAACCTGATTACACTTGGGAATTATGTTATCATTAAATGGGAGGTTCACCATCGTTTAATAGCTAAAGGTGTCAAGCTCATTAGAACTTCATGTCAACTCGATTACACCTAGGAATTATGTTATCACTAAATGGGAGGTTCACCCTCATTTAATAGCTAAAGGTTTCAAGCTCATTAGAACTTCATGATCATAAAAGATTTGGACTTGGAGCCAAAGATCGATGCCATGATGAGGGACTTTTTGGAGTAAGTCCTTGAAACGAGTCCATTCTTCGTAAAGAGTTTCACCTTGATATTCTTGGAACATCAAGATGTCATTCCTTAACTTGGTAGTTCTCCCCGGTGGGAAAAATTGAGCAAGGAAACGAAAAGTGAGATTGATGAGTGTGTAAATACTCATCATTTTTATCGTATCTGAACTGCCAAAACATCTAAAAACACTCAGAAATGCATCAAAATACAGAAATTATACCAAAAGTGTGTTTTATATGTTTTAGATGCAAAATGTTTAAAAACAAATGAAAAACGAACAAAGATTGCATAATTGGCAGTTTCAGTCCCTCAAGTTTCATAAATTGACAAAACTAGTCCCTAAAGGTTTAAAATAAAAGAAAAGTCAACCCAATTTTTTTTTGAAAGTCAAAAATTATCAAATTTAGTCCTTAGGTAAAAACTTTTGAGAATTTACAAGTTTAGTCCTTCAAGTTTGAGAATTTACAATTTTAGTCCCCGGGAATTTCAAAATTGGAAAATATCAATTGTAGCCCTTGGAATATGGAAACATGGCAGGAAAGACCCTTGTTACAAAGTTTGGAAAGTTGCTAAATTCAGCCCTCAACTTGGCAGATTTTACATGAATGGTCCTTGGGCTTAAAAGTTTACAAAACCAACAACACCTTTTATTACACACCTTATTATTACCCAAAAACAAATCCACCCTTTTATATCCAATCCAAAACCAACCCTTACCCCAAGCCCATTACCCCAAAGCCCAATAGCAAAAACAATAAAATACCCCGTATACCAAAACCAGGTAAAACCTAGTTTGACCAACATCCCTTCCTCCCCCGTGACTCCTAGCCTGTAAACCACACCAACACCATCATTCACCCCTACCCCTGCTATACCACTGCCATCACCACCCTACACTAACATTCCTCCACAAAATTCCAAGCTCACCTCCCTGCCAAAAGATAACTACCAAGTTGTATATCTCAATTTCCCGCCAAAAGAAAATTGAAGGGCCAAGATGATTGAAGACCCATCCAATGGATGGGATTTGTTCAGAGAAAACACAAACAGAAAAAGACAAAGACAGAAGGAACCCTAGTTTCAGTTTGAGTATAAATAGCAAGGTATGTAAGCCATTTGATGGCAGTAGGAAGTAGTAGTAGTTAAGTAATTTTTAGTTTTTAATTTAAGTTGTTATCATCATTATTCTTAGTTTAAAAAAGGGTTTCATTGTACTCAAGTTTTCAGTTTTTAATAAAAATTCAAGTTTCCTTAATGAGAGCTTTTTAGTTATTTGAGTATTGCTTATTTAAGATCTAGTTTAGCTTATCCTGTTCTGAATATCTGTTTTTTTTTTTTCAAGTACTAGCTTAGCAGTTTTGATTCACTTTGCAATAATTAAACAGGCATCCCTGTGAAGGGGTGTTTGGCATTGCTTCAATTGGATAGTTATTGGTGTTTGTATGAGCTCAGTGCACCTAGGATCTAATTACCTCAGTAGAACATTCCTCTTGGTCATTTTTACATCAAAAATCAAAAATTGCTTATAATACTCCACACAGTTTAATTGATGATACTTGGAATTGCCAGTTCCTCATTGTGGATTTAGAAAGTTTATAGATTTCTAGGTTTAGGTTTATTGTAGCTTATTACAACTCATTTAGTTAACTAGGAAGCATTAAATCTGAGTTTAGTCAATTTGTTCAAAAGTCCTGCAAGGTCAAAGTTGCATACTCAGTTTTAGAACAGATTTCAGAAAAGAATATGGGATTCAATTGTTAATGAAATCTAATAAAGTATGTTGATTTTGGATCTTTGTCAGCTTGTTTATGATTTTCAAAAAGAAAATCTCTGTTTGAACAAGTTTTGATCATAGAAAAATGGATTGGAAGTTAGTGGTCTGACTGAGTAGTTCCCCTACTTCAGTATCACCCATCCTCACTTTGCTTATGTATTGCTTATTTTTTTAGGTATAATAAACTGCTTATTAGTTCTTATAAGGTTTTCCTTAGTTGCCTGTTACTTTTCCCACTAGTATAGCTTATTAATAGCTTATTTAGAATGCTTATTAGGCCTGCAGTTAGGAACCTTGACTGATGAAGCTAATTTGATTTCTGCTCTTTTTTGTGGCTTATTGCTTATAAGCATGCCTAATAGTTATTTTTTATAGGTTTTTAGAACTTAGTATGGTTAGCTTATTACATGTGCACCTAAGTTTCAGCTAGTTAAGGTCTCACTTAGCTTAGATTTCAAAATAGTTTGCTGCTTCTAGGGTGTTTGGATCAGTCACATTCACTGTGATTGAAGGTGATTTGGTCTATGCTCTTAGTTCATTCAGTGTACTTTAGGTCCCTTTAGGTTAAATAAACTGTAAAAATCAGTGTTTTATTCATAACAAGTCAAAATTAAGCTTAAGATTAATTTTAGCTTACACTATCTAGAATTAAGTTTCTAATATGGATCAGTTAGGTGTCTTGGTTGTTAGAATAACTTGAGTCAGTCTCACATTAGCCTAACTTACCATTTTAATTCACTTAGAATAGATTATAATTCATCCAGGTCAAAATTGCATGTTCTTAAAAAAGTCAAAGTTGCTTAATGTCAGCCCTTTTCCAAATCTTGCAAGCATTTTCATAAGCTCAATACTAGGAGTTAGCTTTTGAGCTTTTGGTAACTTAAAATTTATCAGCTTGTGTATTTTAGAATAATTTTGTCTTAATTTTTAGATTTTTTTCTGGTTAGCTTTTGGTGGCTTAATATTGGTCTTCTGAGCATGTAGATGCCCTGCACCCAGGTTTTGAGTAAATTTCAATTGGCCATAAGTAGTTCAATACTAGGTGAAATCTCATGATCTTTGCTGTTTTAGGAAGCCCTCTAGGTGGTTTTTAAGCATTTGCTTTTAGGTATCTAGATATTGCTTATTTTGTTGCTTATTTAAAGCTTTCTTTTGGTTTATTTTAGTCTGCTGCTGCTGTATGCTCTTTACTCAACTGAGCTTGTTACTTTTCTTGTTGTTTGTTCTTGAGGTGTTGTTATTCTTGCTCCATGTAGTTTTAATAATTGTTGTTTATATGTTTTGATAAGCTCTTGTGAGCTTATTTGCTTATGTGCTTGTTTGAGCTTGTTTGGCTGCTGCAACTCATACTTGTTGTTGTTCATTGTTGTTGTTATTGTTCCTGCATTTGTTGTTGTTGTTTTGCTGTTGTTGTTGTTGTTTTGCTCACTCAAAGCATCACAACTTGTTTTTATTTTGATTTGTGGCCTAAACTTGGCAGTCATAAGAGAAAAGGAAAACAACTTTTGAAAACATAAACTAATTTGATTTTTAAATCTAATTTTGAAATCTGAAGTTGGGATCAAGGTTGAATAACTTCAACTGTTGGATCATATAAGCTCATTCTAAGCTTATAAAAGCTTTTCAACAAAAAGTCTTTCATAAAATTTGTTCATGTTTGTTGGTTAAATCAGTGTGCAAAAGAAAAAATCTAAAAAAAAATGTTTGCAAAAAAATGGGGTTTGTAGTGATCGAACCTGGGACCTCATAGTACACACAGACACAACCATACAACACTCTGCTACCAAAACGCCCTTGGGACTTTTTCGTTATAATCTTGCAATGTAAATCTCTTATATAGGTTTTGTTATGTTTTGCTTATTTGCTTATAAACTGCTTTTTCAGCTTATTTAGGAAACTTTTTCCAAAGTTTTTATTTTTCCTTTATTTCTTATTAGTTAAATTAGTTTCCCAAAAATTTTCATAATTTTCCAAAATAGTTTAGTATTTTTAATAATTATATTTAGTTATATTAGTAATTAATTAATAATAAATAAATAAAAACTCAAAAAAAATAATTTTCTTTTTCACAAAATTTTCTTTTATCATTAGGATCATAGAAATATAAATTTCATGTCCGTAGGGTTATCGTAGCATAAATTTCACGTTTTATTTTGCGCACTCGCGTTTTATTTAAATAACTTTTACGTTTTTAAATTTAGATTACGTTAGTAAAAGTAGTTTGTAAAAAAAAAAAAAAAAAAAAAAAAAAAAAAAAAAAAAAAAAAAAAAAAGTGATAGCTTCTATTTAAGCCCTTTTGGCTTATTTTTCTGCTTATTTATAAGCAAACTCTGTTTTTAAATTTAGATTACGTTTTAGGTTAATTGGGTTTCGCGTTATCGTTAATATAGTTGTTTAAATCGTTCTCACTCGTATTTCCTTAGTGTAATCATTCAAACCCTTATATACCATTTCCCGTCCAAATTCACCCGATCACAAAACCGTTTAAATTACCATCACACCTCGTCGGGATATAACGACCCGGGGAAACCCCTATACTTCCACGGAGATTGACTCTAGGCTGTTTGACCTTGTTGACCATTCACCTGGTCAATTTAGGTTGACCGTTTGGAGCCAATCAGAGATCATCCCAAGAGGTGATGGATCCCGCGGGTAAACGCTCAAGCCATTAACTAGCTTGGTTACGTAAAGAGAATTAGAAGAGACACAATCGTGTCGTCTCTCGAGTGGAAACATCAAGGTCTATGGAGTCAATGATTTTAAGGAAATCCTTGAGATGTTGGTTTGGATCTTCGGAACGAAGTCC
The DNA here is from genome assembly GCA_030686995.1 of Artemisia argyi. NCBI lineage: Eukaryota > Viridiplantae > Streptophyta > Magnoliopsida > Asterales > Asteraceae > Artemisia > Artemisia argyi. The sequence continues at coordinate 78,872,284 of CM060694.1, forward strand.
ATGGAATGTACATCTGCTTTGCACCAACCGGATGATGTTGGATCGCAAGGGAGACACATTGGCTCCTTGGTTGAGCTCAATGGTGTTTCGATAGCCTTGGTGGCTAGGTCAGGAGTAGTCTCCTAAGATACGTGCTCTAGGTGGTTTGGGTGGGTTTTGGTGGTTTTGTTGTTGTGCGATGATGGGTTCTAGGATATTACCATCCTACATGATGGCGGATGATATAGATTACAAACAAAGACACGAAGAAAAAGATAGACTAAAGAAAGCTAATAAAAAGAAAAAAAATCTCACTTGATAGGAATCTAGTGAATAAACCTAAGTTAAAATAAAAATCAACCTAAACAATAACTATTCCCCAGCAGCGGTACCAAAAACTTGATGCATGTTTTGCAACCTCGCAAAAGGTTTTACCTCTCAAGGGATCTTAAGAGATTTTGCAATCCACCAGGCAGTGTACCTGACCGTTGTAGTGTCGTTAGGATTGATCGTTCTCTAGGGAAATAGTGTCGTTAGGATTGAAGTGTAGGTCAACTAGGTCTAAAGATGAGGGATGATTCTTTTTGGTATTTTATATTTATTGAAAGCAAGTAAAATCTCGAGTATTGGAAGAGTGGGCGGAATTAGTTGCTAGTCAACTAACCCAAAACTACAAATTAAACTAAATAAACAATAAAAATAACAAGAAAAGTAAATGTGGTGGACTTCGTATAATGAGACAAACGTGTCTACTTAGATTTCCTTACTCCCTGGTTATCTCTTGTTGGTTTGTTGAGTGTCACAGTGCAGTTGTTTAGTTGAAGGGTTGTATTCCTTAATACCAGTCATGGGGGTGTGCACAGCCTTCTTCAACTCTATGAATATCAATTTCTTCTTATGACGACACGTTTAGTACCCTATCATAGAATCATTAACCTCTACTCATGCATTAAATACAACTAATAAAACAGTAGTGCACATCCGATTACGTTTCTTAAGACGTTCAAGCTTGTTACCGTATAGGAGATTAGCCAGTTTTCTTAAGCCTAACGCGAATCAATCAACCAACAATAAACAACTCACCAATAATCAATAACTAGGTTTCATTATATCTAAGCAAACACAGATAAACTTACACTAGCATGTTAAAAGAAAGAAAAGCAATAGAGATAATCAAACAACACATAGACGTATTGAATGATTAAAGAATTACTTATCTTTAATAAAATATGAGAGAAAAGAGGGTTTGACAACCCTTGAAATCTCAGAAAATTCGGCCCTAAGGTTAGTCTCCAAAGTTGCACACCTAATGAATGAAAAATCCAAAACTATATATAGAATTACAAGGTTGACGGCGTCAGGTTATAGCTTCTGACGCCGTCAGAACGCCGAATTTAGGGTTTCGTATCGCCCAAACAATCCTTCTGACGTCGTCTCGTGTTACGACTTCTGGGCCGTCTCGTGTTGTTGCAACGCCAGATGGCCTCAACTTCTTAACACCTGAAGCCGTCAGCTGTTAGCTTCCAAAATCTTTCTGTGGCGTCTAGTGTAGAATTCCATCACTTTTCATCATAGGGTAACGGCCTGACGTCGTTAGGTGTAAATTCCTGACTTTCTTGTTTTCTTCATTCTTGAGCATAAAACGTCCAAAAAGCTCCAAACTGCTTCATATTCCAGAAATCACGTCCCAAGTACCTAAAATGAGAAAAAAAAAACAATTTAAGGTAATATTTGATCATAAAATCACGACTTAGGAATTAAATGACCCTCTAAAAACACATCAAATAAATCCTTATCAGAGCATTTAGTGGTTTTTTGGCTATCATGTTCATTATTCATCTTTTAATAGATGATCCAAAGACCACCACCTAGCATATAGCTAATAGCATGTTGATCCCTCACACCACATATGTCCTTGTGTCTTTAAGCATGAGAGAAGTGTTGGAGAGATTATACAATATGTGGTTGTTGCATCAGATCATCATGCATCTAAATAAAAGCTATAAATTTGATGACGTATGCTATTTTTTATATTTAACAAGCTCTTGGGTTCGAAGGTGGTTGTCCAGTTAGTAGATTATAAAACACGTGGATTTTGTTATGCATTTGTTAACATAGATGAGCATAGAGAGGGGTTAATAGTTTTTAGCTCAATTGTTGTCAATCGGATTCTTTTATATGTTAAATGAGTTACCCTATGTTTCAATTTTACTTATAATACTTACTGTGTTGGTAGGTTTTAGTATATTTATTTTTAATCATTTATATGTTGACTGACAACTTTTTATGTGAAGATCAAACTACTAATTGCGCACACTATAATATTGGATAATTTTAGTTGTGCTTAAATCACATTGCATCCAAAGTGCTCTCAATTGATTGTCGACTAAAGGTTAGCATGCACAATTAAATTTTATTACACAAATTGAATAGACACCTCTGTAATACTACTGTCTGCCTTTGTTTAAACACATCCTTCTTGACCCATTACCGACCCGCCTATTCGGTCTTATATCAGTTACTGTTGATTGTATTATCTTTGACAGGTCCCAGTAAGACAACTATCAAGGAGGATCGGGTATGGGAACTATCAAGGTGATGAATATGGAAAGCACCCATATGACGATGAATATGGAGACTATTTATGTATGTTAGCTTTTCCAAAAACCTTAAAAACACTATAGTCATCACTTTTACACTTTTTTTCACAATCGTTTTGTTACAATCAAGTTTCTGGTGGCCGTGATGAAATAAATGTCATCGCGGTTGGTCACTTGGTCCTATTTATGTCATATCATATAAACACATTTTTTGGACGTGTATGATTCTTTGTGCCATCATAAATAATACATATTCTCAGTGTTTGCTCTTGCAATGTAGTTATTCATGTTTGATTTGTGTGGTTTTTATGTTAATCACAAACATATAGGTACATTGGAGGGGACATCAGGGGATGAAGTGGAGGCGTTGTAGATGTAAGAGACCCGACAAGGTTGAGGCTGTATTCTGGGATGGTGGTAACTGGTGAATAGTAGAATTAATTTGGTTATTTGCTCTATTCTTTTAGTTTTATTAGTATACTCAAATATGAACTTGGAATATCAAAGTTGTTACTTAATCCTAGGAAGGAATAACATCAGACCAAAATTCTAACATTTGGTTATTATTTCAGGTGTTTTATATGGTTACACAAGAAGTTTATGTAGGATGAAGAATGTAATCTTTTTTCTTTTACAGCTTGCATTATATAGTGGTTGTGATTTACTAAATAATGTGGGAGGGACATAAATTATAATTCCATATCATTGTACAAATAGTTAATCTTTGACATATTTGTTATCTATTTGGTAACTTTTGTTTTGCACTAATGCACCATTTTAACAACTATTTAGTTGACATGTCTCAGATATTAGATAAAATGTGTTTATTAGGTCTCTAATAGATCTACTAGTATGTGATAGAAAACATTTTCAACTAATTCAGCAAAAGTGTTTGAAATGCTTATGCAAGTGTGGCACGAGGGGGTGATTCGATGTTATTGCTAATATAAACTGGTGTATAATCTTTATTTGGGGGTATTATTGCTAATATAAACTGGTGTATAAACTTTACTTGGGGTTCGTATGGGTAACAAAAATTATTAATGATTTTATTTAGAACGACACCACTAGGAGAGACCCGTGAAAGAAAACCCCTAAAACTCACGGTTTCGCACTAAGAGGAAAATCCGGATTTTCTTTGTCACTTACGAGACTCGAACCATGTAAAACCCCTTCCCAAGCTCCAAATTCAGGTGGCCAACTGAGTTAAGTCCATTGGTTAAAGTTATTCATGAAATGATCATGCAACAAAAGTTATTCATGAAATGGTTATGCAAATGTGGCATGATGGGCCATAGGTTATGCAAAAGTTGCTAATATAAGTTGGTGTATCGTCTTATATTTGGATTGCTTGAGCACGTTGTTAGATAATAAAATTAGGCGAGGAAAATATACTAGACGTTTGATATATAAGCATAAATCTGGCAGTGGATGTTAATCGGGCAAAACATTGTTATAGGTACTATATATATTAAACATGATGTGCCCTATATGAACTGCTCTCGATACCTTGCTTCTAAGAGCACTCGGTAAGTTAACCGAGCACCCCTAGTTAAGATATAATGTAGCGAAAAAAGTGGTGCGTTAACTTATCGAGCTCCACGTTAAGATGGTGCGTTAACGCATCGAGTCAAGAGGTTAACGTTCGTTATTTTGATGAAATGTAAAAAAAAATAAAAATAAAAAATCATATCAGCCCCTAAAACGTCCACTTAACCGTTGGATTAAAAAAAAAAATCACTTTAGCCCCCTATTTTTCTAACCGTTACAAAAGTCTACAAGTGTTAAAAAAAAAAAAAAAAAAAAAAAAAAAAAAAAAAAAAAAAAAAACTTATTCAAACCCATTTTATTATAACTATAAATATCCATTCACCCACACAATTTTTTTCACACTTCCACTACTCTATATAATCTACAATACACTTTTATTAGCAAAAAAAAATGTCGAGCGGCAACAACAACGACAACGACTCGTTCACGAATCTTCTCGGCGGTGGGTGAAATCACCCATACGCGGGCTCTTCCTCAAATCCGAATTGGAATAACTCAAATGAGGGTTCGTCGTCAAATCCGACTTGAGGTAACCTAAACGAGTTCGGAATGTCGAGTCAAGAAGTTTTCGCTCAACATCAAGCTTTCCAATATTGGAGAGAAAGCCAACAAAACACCTTAAATTCCAATTTCCAAAATCTTCAATTTACTCAACAATCACAACAATCTCAAACGGAAACATATGAAGTTCCGAAAACACCTACTTCTCCTACAAAACCAAAAAGTCGTGGAAAACGTAAGGCAAAAAAATCCAAAGACCCTGTACAAGACGAGGATGAAGATGCTGAAAAAGTGAGGAACTTGCGTTGGATGCCAAGGGAGGAAAAATTGCTTGCCGAGTGTTGTCTTTTAGTATTAATTATAATTTAAAATAGTTTTATTAGTAATTAATCAATAAATGAATTTTAATTAGCGTAATTAGTTTTTATATAGTAAAACCTATATTTTATATTTTTCCTAGCTTCTATAAGTCATAAGATAATTTTAGAAATTTTCTTGTGATTTATACTGTTCATTTAATAGTTTTTATAATTTAAATAGTTTAAATAGTAATTAAATAATAAATAGAATAATAATTAGTAAACTAGTTTATAAATATATAAAATAAAGTTTTTATAATTTTTTAGGATTCCTATGATGGTTAATTAGATTTATAAAAAAAATTCTTAATTTTCCAAGTCATTTTAGTATTATTTGTAATTTAAAATAGTTTAATTAGTTTAAATAATATAATTAGTTATTAATTAATAGAAAATCTATAAAAAGACAAAAACATTTATTTTTATTTTTTATACTTTCTTCAAGCTCATTTTTAAGTTTAGAAATTATTTTTATAAGTTTTTAGTTTAATTTGTATTGTTTATCATTTTTAGTTTAATTTTAATTAAATAGTTAAATAGTTTTTAATTAAATAATTAATAATAAATAATAAAATAATCTTAAAAATAGTTTTCTTTTTAATTTAATTTTATTTTAAGTTTAAGTTTATAGGATTTTCATTTTTAACCCCTGTAGTTTATTTTTCTTAAAACTCACCTTTTTCTCAGTACGCAATCGCGTCTGATTTTAAATTGGTGTACGTTTAAACGTTTTAGATATCTAGGATTCACGTAATCGTTAATATAGTTTACCTAAGTTATTTTAAGTTATAAAACCCTAGATTAATCACACACACACACACACACACACACTTATTCATATCCTTGTTCACATTCACTCGATCACATATTCGTTTTAAATACCATCACAACCTCGTTGGGACATTATGACCCGGGAAAACACTGTATTTCACGGAAGCATTTGCCTTTGATTAGTTTGACTTTACTATTGACCATTCACAAGTGGTTGAGAAATAAAAGATAACTAGTTTCAGGCGAATCAAAAATCCATCAAGTTTTCAAAACAGTATTGCTAGGGACTAGCAATAGTTTAGTGTGGGGGATTGATGAGTGCTCAAACACTCATCATTTTTGGTCTAATCTGAACTGCAAAACATACAAAAACACTCATAAATGCATCAAAATACCAAAAATATTTCGAAATTGTGTTTTATATGTTTTAGATGCAAAATGAGCAAAAACAGACGAAAAACGTACAAAGTTTGCAAAATTGGCAGTTTCAGTCCCCCGACTTTCATAAAATTACAAAACTAGTCCCTGGTCATTCAAAATATGGAAAATTATCACCAAAGGTCCTTTTGAAATCAAAAGTTGTCACATTTTGTCCTTTGGTGAAAAATTGGAAAAGTTTTGGAAATTTACACTTTTGGACCCTGGAGTTTCAAACATTGGCAGATTTGGTCCCTGGTGGGATAATTTTGAAAGAAAAATCATTTTGGATCCTTGGGAAGTTACAAAAGTCATTTTCAGTCCTTGGTGTGAAGTTTGAGGAAATTACACTTTCAGTCCCTCAATTTTGGAAAATGACAGATTTGGTCCCCGGGTATTTCAAAAGTAGAAAATCATCAATTATGGTCCTTGGGTTAATAAGAGGTGGCAAGCATGGTCCTTATACTACTTTTGGAAAGTTACAATTACAGCCCCTCATCTTTCACAAAATTACATTTTGGTCCTTGTATTTTAACTAATTATCAAATGGACCTTATGTATTAATAAACCAAACCAACCCCATTACCCTTACCACCAAATCTGATCCAATAACCCTCCCAAAGCCCACACAACTCAGCCCACCAACAATAAACCCCATCCCCGTTTTTATAATAACTTCCCCAACCTTTGACTTTCGTTGACCCCTCCTTCCACCTCACAACTTGGTCTGCCAAACTCAACCAACTCTCCACCCCCCTCCTCTGCCATGCCTCCAGCTCACTTTCTCCACTCTTTGTCCCCCAACTTACCATTATAATCCAAGAAACATTAATTGAGCACAAATCTTTCCAAGCTATCAGAAGTAGGTGTGGAACACTTTTGGCGGCAAAAATTCATTCAAAGGTCAAGATACACTCTGAGCCATCCAACGGCTCAGGAGTGTAGTGGGAAGTGTGCAGTGGGTAAAACTAACCCTAGGAATTCAATATAAAAGAAAGAAGAAAGTGGCAGAAGAAGTAGTAGGGTTTTTAGATAGAAAATAGCTTTTATTGTAATTTAGTCTAATTTCTAGTGTAATCTTTATCTTTTTAGTTTAATTTCAAGTTCTGTACTCTTTGAAAACTCAGTTTAATATAATTTTAAGTTATCTCTAATCATCTTGCAGTATTCACCTTTTCACTTATTACCTTATTATCTACTTGTCTGCCTTTAGCTTGTTAATGTGCTTAATTGATGTTTAGATGGGCTCATCTCAGTTACTTATTGCTTAGAATGTAAAATGTAGCTTGAGTATCTCATAAGAAGTTAGTTCTCATCAATATTGAATGCAACTGTGTCATAATCAGCCTATGTAGCTTATTTGTGTTTGATTAGTAGAGATTGCTTATTGTTGAGTATTTTCTGTCTAAATAGTCATATTACAGCTTATTGAGTCTTGGTCCATCACTTTTGAGTATCAATTAGCCCTTTGATTTTTGAAATTTGTTCATCAGTTTTACAATAGGGGTGTTTAGATTTGCTGGCTTACCTAGGATTAAGTCTGTTTTATGTTGTTGTTGTTGTTGAATAAAACCACTCACATTAGGCTAGGTTAATTCAATTAAGTAAGAGAAACAAGGATTGTAACTCAGAAAGTCAATATCCAAGTGTAACCTCCCTTTTTGATCTACTGTTTGAACTGTGGTAATCTAGGCTACTCATATCTGATCTAAAGTGATTATTGTAGCTTATTTTAGTTTCCATATCATAAATTATGATTTAATCAGTTAGTAGATTAGGTTTAAATCTCATAAAAGTCAAAATAGATGGTTTTCACCAAAAGTCAAATTTGTAGGATCCTAGATTTTTTCTAAACTTGCAAGAATTTTTCAGATTTATGTAATGTGATTCAGGATCTGATCTTTTGATATGTTATAACATGCCATCTGAACTCTTGATTCCCCCACTTGTGTTATTTTTGTGAATTTTGCTCTGAGCACCACTTAGCTCTAAAGTAGCTTGCAGGGCATATGCATGCCCTGCTACACAGCCATCAATCTCAGACCCCAACTTTCAATGGACCCCCAAGCCTACTTAGTGGACCCCACAGGCTGCTTATTGGCTTTTTGAAAAGCCAATAAGCAGTTCTTCAAGTCTCCAAGCTTATTTTTAGTTTTAGACCCCATTTGCTAGGGCTGCACTCCCCATACATTCTGTCCCATTCTGCTTATCTGCTGAGTGAGCAGGTTTAGTACCATGTTACAAGCCCCCCCCCCCTTGGCTTCCCTAGTGGGTCCCATGGCTTGAGTTTTGGTTTATTGAGATGCTCATAAGCTCAGCTTTTCAAATAAGCTTTTACCTTGGGCTCTTGATGATCATGGTGGGTCCCACATTGGCCTAAAGATCACCTTGGAGGCCTGTTTCTTACTCAGTCCAAAGTAAGTGCTTATTGGGTTTCATTAGCTTTTTTTTTTTTTTGCTTATTTTGTCATTTCTTACTTATTCCTAGTTATTGCATCCCATTGTAGCTTAATTTACCATTGTGGGTTCCTTGGGGCTTATTTTTAAGCTTAAAGCTCCAACAGTTGACCAAAGTCAACTGTTGAGCTAATAAGCACTCTTAGTGCTTATTTCTTGAATTCCAGCCAAGCCCCTTTCATTAAAGTTTCATTTCTCAAGTATTTATATATATTTGTAAAAGAAAATCCAGAAAAAACAAAATTTACCATAAGTGATAGCTTCTATTTAAGAAGCTTGAGCTTATTAGCTTATTTCTCTGCTTTTTACTTAAGCACTTTTCTATTTTATATTTTTCTTATGTTTCTGCATGTATAATAGATTTTTAGAAAAAGTTTCAGATTTTTCTTTGTTAATTTAGTATTTATAATAATTAATATTAGTTTTTATTAATTAATAATTAGTTAATAATTATTTAAATAGTCTTAAAAATATATTTTCTGTTTCAAAATTAGTTTTATGTTATTTTAGATTTTTCTAAGTTTTAATTTTATTTTTCTAAGCTTATTTTACATTTTCTTATTATTTAGTGTATTTTTAAATAGTATTAAATAGTTAATAATTAATAATAATTAGATAAAAAGTAAGAAAAATATAATTTTAATTTTAAAATTAGTTTTATAATATTTTAGATTTTTCCAAATTTAATTTTCATATTTTTAGTGTAATTTCATAATTAGTTATAATTTAGTTTAATTTAAATAATTAATAAGTAATTAATAAATAGTATTTAATTAATAGTAATTATATAAATAGTGTAAAAATTAATTTTAATCTTCTAAAAAGTTTCTTTTATTATTAGGATTGTAAAAATGTGATTTTCACTTTTGTAAGTATTTTATTTTACTAAAACTCGCTTTTTATTTTGTACGTTTACGTTTTATTTAAACGTAACGTACGCGTTTTTAAGTTTTAAACGTTTCTGGGTTTTCAAACTTTCCAGTCTTGTTTATATAGCTTATTTAAGCTATTCCTTTGTAAATTCCTTAGTTTAATCAAACTCAAACCCCTTTTTCATCCAAATCCACCCGATCACGAAACCGTTTGTTACAATCCATACCTCGTCGGGACATAACGACCCGGGGAAACACTGTACTTCCACGGAGATTGATTCCAAGCCTTTGACCTTGTTGACCATTACCTGGTCAATTTAGGTTGACCGTTTGGAGCCAATCAATTTTTGGCGCCGTTGCCGGGGAGGTTGTGCGCGTTTTTCTAGACGGTTTTTCTGATTAGTGATTTTGGAATTCGTTCCATTGTACATTTATCCATCATTTGTTCATATTTTCTTATTTTCAAAACAAAACCGTTCACGAAAACATTTTAAATCAGTTTTCAACGAACACAAAAACACAAAAATATTTTCTTTCTCAAATTGTACAAAATGTTTATCCAAAAATCCAAAAACATTCTCCTTTACCCTTTCACATCTTTGATTCTTCATCCCTACCCCTCTATACATATTTGATTCTTTCTATGTCTCATCCACACTTTCTGGTTTGCCAATGGTGTAGTAATCCTCATAATGGTGGCAATTGCCCCAGTTGTGGCATGGTAGAATCAGGAAACGGGTCTGTCTATAACCAAAATCCTTATTCCTACCATGACACCACTGATTCATTCCACCAGCTACCACACCATCAGTCTCAGCAGTTTTACTGTTGTGAGTACTGTGGTGGTTCACACTACAGTTTAGTATTAATTATAATTTAAAATAGTTTTATTAGTAATTAATCAATAAATGAGTTTTAATTAGCATAATTAGTTTTTATATAGTAAAACCTATATTTTATATTTTTCCTAGCTTCTATAAGTCATAAGATAATTTTAGAAATTTTCTTGTGATTTATACTGTTCATTTAATAGTTTTTATAATTTAAATAGTTTAAATAGTAATTAAATAATAAATAGAATAATAATTAGTAAACTAGTTTATAAATATATAAAATAAAGTTTTTATAATTTTTTAGGATTCCTATGATGGTTAATTAGATTTATAAAAATTTTCTTAATTTTCCAAGTCATTTTAGTATTATTTGTAATTTAAAATATTTTAATTAGTTTAAATAATATAATTAGTTATTAATTAATAGAAAATCTATAAAAAGACAAAAACATTTATTTTTATTTTTTATACTTTCTTCAAGTTCATTTTTAAGTTTAGAAATTATTTTTATAAGTTTTTAGTTTAATTTGTATTGTTTATCATTTTTAGTTTAATTTTAATTAAATAGTTAAATAGTTTTTAATTAAATAATTAATAATAAATAATAAAATAATCTTAAAAATAGTTTTCTTTTTAATTTAATTTTATTTTAAGTTTAAGTTTATAGGATTTTCATTTTTAACCCCTGTAGTTTATTTTTCTTAAAACTCACCTTTTTCTCAGTACGCAATCGCGTCTGATTTTAAATTGGTGTACGTTTAAACGTTTTAGATATCTAGGATTCACGTAATCGTTAATATAGTTTACCTAAGTTATTTTAAGTTATAAAACCCTAGATTAATCACACACACACACACACACACTTATTCATATCCCTGTTCACATTCACTCGATCACAGATTCGTTTTAAATACCATCACAACCTCGTTGGGACATTACGACCCGGGAAAACACTGTATTTCACGGAAGCATTTGCCTTTGATTAGTTTGACTTTACTATTGACCATTCACAAGTGGTTGAGAAATAAAAGATAACTAGTTTCAGGCGAATCAAAATTTGGCGCCGCTGCCGGGGAGGTTGTGCGCTTATCTTAAATGATTTTGCTTATTAGTGAGTTTGGATATACATCCATTGTATATTTACCATCTTTTATCCATATTTTTATAAAACAAAACACAAAAATATTCACCTTTATACCCTCTATCTATTTGATTCTACCTTCTTACACCCATCTCATACATAATGCTTATGGCGTCTCTCGGTTACAAGTGTTTTCACTGTAAAATTCTGATTGAGAACGGCTTTCGTTGTCTCCGGTGTATTTGTGAGAAATGTGGCAATAATTGTAGTAACAGATTTTGTACTGTGTGCAATCTGTTCATAAGTCCAAATTCTCTCAATGATTCACCAAATTCTTCCAACTACCCTTCACAGCCCGAGATACGTGCTATTAATGACGAACCTTCAAAAATTAATCCTAACCTTTCACAGTTTATGGTTAAAAGTTTGTCAAGCAATCGTACTGAGCTTAGGGCAGTGACTGAAAAGAACGACTTACCTGATATTCACGTTTATCAAGAACAAAAACCCGAGACCATAACGGAAGTGGTGGAAATTGCTAGCTCTAAGAGCACACCACTTGTCCCACCTCCAGATTTTGTTCCTTGTGACGGTTGTGGTGAGCCGCTTTTCGGTTTTCCATGTCGTTGGTGTACATGTGAACAATGTGGTAATGATATTCAAAACGAGAGTTGTTTGTTTTGTGGATCAAGTAATTCATTTGCTTATGATCGTAATCAAAACTCATTCAACGACTCCTCAAATTTTTCCAATTACCCATCACATTCATACGAGCATGAATCATATTATCTAAATCTCAATGATGCTTCGTATCAAAATACACCAAGCCAGACTCAACAGTTTAACTGTTGTGAGTACTGTGGAGGTCCACATTTTAGCTCTGATTGTCAAACAAGGAATCCATTTCCTTGTAACAATTACGACTATTCGTTTCAAGAACCACCTCCACAGTACCAAATGAACCAAGCAATTCCTCAAAACCAACAAGATCCTTGTCTAGAGGTTCTTGAAAAATTTAAAAACATTAAAGAGGAGTTGGCTAATATGTCGTTTCACAATGCACCAAGTTCTTCTTGTGTACATTGTGGGGGTCCTCATAATGATGATCAATGTCAACCTTCCGGTTTTGACACATTCACACCCCCACAGTATCCACTCATTCCATATTCTCGTGATAAATCTATCGCGGAATTACTTGCTGAAGGACGTGCAGCTGGAAACGAAAGAAGTATGGAAGAATTACGAGTCTTAGAACAAGCAGCTATAACACGTATCAAATTTCAAAATGCTGCTCTTCTCTATGAGGATGATGAAAGTGATGATACCTCATCATGTTCATCAGTTGAGACTCCTTCCATGCATATACAGGGAGAAAAGAATATAACTGAATCACCAGCAGTAGAAATAATGGAACTTGTAGACTCCATTACTGCTAGTCCTTCTCAGCTCCCTAAGTATGATGTTATCACACCCGAGGTTCCCACTCACTCTCTGAGCATGGGGGACGAGCATCTTGACACTGTTCCTGCAAAGGAATCGGGCGAATTCATAAAGTCTAGTGTTGAGAACCTTGTCTCAATCCCAAGAGATTCACAGGGAATTCTTGAACATATGTGTGATATCCCTCCCCCTCTTGTCTTCCCAAATGATCATATTGAGATGTTCTCTGATTCTGATGAGGACAATTCTTTATCTTGTGGAAACATTAGTTATGTGGGGGAATTACCTTCTGAGCTTGTCAACTCAGAAGAAGAGAATGAGGAAGAAATTATCCAAGACGAATCTCTTCATCTTACATTATTAAATGCTAATCTTCTCATTTCTAGAATCGAGGCTTTTAATGAAAAGCCTATTTCATCTCCTATCCCCGTCAAGGATAGTGAGATTTTGATCAATGATTCTATTCCGGAATTGCAAACGTTCCATTTTGATCAAACGGAAGAGAAGATAAGTGGTATCACCACTTCTCATTCTTATAATTCTCTTCCCGTTTATGAATCATTTACTATTGAGGAGTTCCCAAGTGAATTCACTCAAATCAATCCCGAATACGAATCATTCACTTTTGAGGAGTTCTCCTGTGAACTCACTCATATCATATCTCCACCGGAGTATGATAGTTTCTATTTTGATCTAGACATACCCATAATATGTCTTGATCAAACGAGCTTAAAAGAGGAGATTCATGAAACAATGAATTCTCCTATTGAAGATGAGGAGTTAATCATGATTTTCATCATGACTTTCTTTCTTTTCTTCATATATTCTGTTCCCTATCCTGTTCTTCACTCTTTCGGGAGTGAGGATGTAATCTTTGACCCTGGCATTCTCATTTATAAATTATGAGCCAGGTGTCATTATATCTCATCGGTGTGGAACTTTCACGTGCTTCAAATGTTTATCCAAACGTTTTGAATGAAAGTCCGATGTAGATTGTCTCTTCCATTTGCTTCCCCATGGACAAATGAATTCGGGGGTCGAGTCAAGCTAGTGACTCGGAAATCAAAAACAGTAGCATGTACATAGGTTTTCACCCATGTTTTACCCTAGTGTGGGGGAGATGCCCCACATGTTGTATATATATATATATCCTCTAAAAAAAATAATAAAAAATAAATAAATAAATAAATAAATGTAAATATAGTGATAGCTTCTATTTAAGAATTTTTATCTAAAAAATAATTGTATGTATATACATCTTAAATAAAGGCTAAGGAATATTTTCTTCTTACGTTCTAAGTGTTGGTTTAACACCCGGTACTTTGAATATTGAGGACAATATTCAGTTCTAAGTGTGGGGGGAGATTCGTTATTCTAACGAATTTAAATACATGTTCCATCAAGAACCCCCATTTTAGCCAAAATTTTAAAATTTTTTCTCATTTAGAACGCAATAAATGGTATCAATCCTCCATGTCTAACCCACAACAGGATTGGCTAATCCAGGAGCAAACGGTTCTTGGTAAAGATAACTTAAACCCGTTTATGGCTTGCAATTTGCCAAAAATTGTATGGTTCCTCAGCTCCCCATATCCCATAAAGCGAATGAGTTGGCTAGCCCGCAAGATTATGGCTTGTGGTAAAGGCCGTAGAAAATCAATAATTGGTAATCAGCTCACCAAGATGTTGACTATTCCATCAAGAGTTGGCTAGTCCAGAAGCAAACGGCTTTTGGTAAAGACTAATCAAATCCGTTGACAGCTGGTGGTTTACTTAAAATCACACGGTTATCAGGTGTGCCACAGTTCTTACACCTGGCTACTCCAGAAGTGATGGCTTTTGGTAAAGAGTTTTTCAAATCCATTAAGTTTTTCTCAAAATATTGCTAGGGACTAGCAATAGTTTAGTGTGGGGGATTGATGAGTGTCTAAATACTCATCATTTTATACCAATCTGAACTGCCAAAACATACAAAAACACTCAAATATGCATCAAAATACTTAAAATATCTTAAAGGTGTGTTTTATATGTTTCAAATGCAAAATATGCAAAAACAGATAAAACACGTACAAAGTTTGCATAATTGGCAGTTTCAGTCCCTCAAGTTTCATAAATTGGCAAAACTAGTCCCTGGTTATTCTTAAAACATGAAAAAAGTCATCAAAGGTCCTTTTTAATCATAAAGTTACATATTTAGTCCTTTGGTGCAAAGTTTCATAAAATTACAAGCTTAGTCCCTGTACTTTGGAAATTGACATAAATGGTCCCTTGGATGTAAAAACTTTGAGAAAATCAATTTTGGTCCTTGTACTAATAATCTTTTGCAGGAATGGTCCTTGGTATGAAGTTTGGTGAATTTACATGATTGGTCCCTGAAGTTTCACAGTTTGGCAAAACAGGTCCCTCAAAGTTTCAAACTTGACAGTTTTAGTCCCCGGGTGTTCAAAATGGGAAAATTATCATTAAGGGTCCTAGGGAATTCATAATTGTCACTATTAGTCCCTGGGTGAAAGTTTTGAATAAATTACACATTTAGTCCCTCAAGTTTCCAAAATGACAAATTTAGTCCCTGGGTATTTTAAATTAGTGAATTATCATTTATTACCCTTTTACTATTCACACTTGGCAAGATAGGCCCTTATGATAAACTTTGGGAAAATACCAATTCAGCCCCTAAACTTTGCTTAAATCACAAAATTGGTCCTTGTAATTTCTAAAAAACCAAACGGACTCCTTATTATTATTATCATAAACCAAAACTAAACCCAACACTCAACAGCCCACCCTACCTTTGCCCCCTAGCCCATTTTCCAGCCCACTTCCTAACCAAGCCCACCCTTATAATAAAACCGGGGTCAACACCCTCGGTCAAACCCACAAAACCACCCCAGCTTCTCCCTTCCCTCCCAAACCATACCACCACCACCTCTGCTACCAAAACCACCTTCCACCTCAACCCCCAGCTGTCCCACCTTATCCCCTTGTCCTCCACGCCTTCCAGAACGCATTTAATGCCTGGAAACCCTCACACGTAACCACCAATTGGCTCAAGACTTTTTGGCGCGTAAAAAATTATTTAAACGGTGTGGATTACTTTGACCATATCAATGGCTACAAAATGGTGGGAAATACCCCAGTGGGTCCCACATACCCTGAAAATGTCTACAAAAGGAAGGAAAGGCAGTGGTGAAGAATTATTAGTGTAGGTTTAGTTTAATTAAATCGTAGGTAGTGTAGTTTACATTTTCAGTTGTAATTTCCATTAAAAACACTTGTTCTCAGTTAGTTTCATGTAATTTAATCTTTAAATCAAGTTAATTTTAAGTTTCAGTTGGATATCTCAGTTTTTGGTATTTCTTAAATTCTCAAAAATCTCACAAGGTTTATATGTTGTTAGTTGTTGTTGTAATCAATTCATAAGCTCTTATAAGCCCTGACAAAGCTTAAATAAGCTTTGGAAAACCTCAGTTATCTGTTTAATTCACAAAAGAAAAATACTTGAAAAATTAGAATAAAATAGTGAAAAATAGAAAAATCTAGTTACAAGCAGTTTGGAAGCAAGGAGCAGGGTGTTATTTGGATGAACATGGTTTAGAATCCTATGGGGGATACTAGGTTATGATCACTGGTTCACTTTGGTTTTCAGTCTTTACAATTTGTAAGTCAATAATTTGATTTTTACATTTAGCTTTTCTTGTTATTAATAATTACATTTTATTGCTTAAATAGCTTTAAATATAGTTATTCAGTTGGTTAAGATTAGTAGTTAGGAATTTTTAGGTCTAATTCTAGTTGAGTTAGTATAAACAATATGTTAAGGGGGTGTTTGGCATTGCCCTGTTCACTGTATTCAAGTTGTTATTTGTAGTAATTATAGGTTTAGACAATTTAGTTTAAGTCATTAGAACTTGTTTAAGTCATAAAACAGTAGGTCATTACATCTAAAAGTCAAAATCACTAGTAAGATCCCCTCACAGTTGACTGTGAGGAATTTGAATCCTACAAATCTTTAATTCAGTTCATCATTGGTAGTTTCAACTTAATTTAGGTTAGTAATAGCTTATTATAACTAGTTAAAACAGTTAAGCTCAATAGAAGTTCATAAAAGTCAACTAGTTCAAGTTTCTTAAAAAGTCAATTTTACACTTCTCAGATTTTTACAAATCTTCAAGGATTTGTTTAGAATTTAGGATTAGGACCTAGGCATTGAAACTTGTTTCTAATTACACTCTACCAGCTCATATTTTGATTCCCATCTAGCTTATATTTCTAGGATTTTTAGTGTGGGCCCCGCTCAACTCCAAACACAACTGCAGGGCAAGGTCTTGCCCTGCTGCAGCAGACCATAGCCAAACCACCCACTTTGTGGTGGTTTTGTGACCAACTCAGTGGGCCCCACACCTCCTAATTAGCTTTTTCTAACCCCCCTCCTACCATAGATCTTAGATTGACCTCTTGTTTGACCTGTGCCTCAGTGGACCCCACCTAAATTGGACCCTCAACTTTGTCCCCTAATTTGTCTCAGTCCACAATAAGCAAGTGCTTATTGTGGCTTATTGGCTTATCTTGTGGTCCCAAAGTGATTTTTCCAGCTTAATTAAGTACAAATAACTTATTTGTATCAGACTTATCCAAGGTGGACCCCACATAAGCTCTTTTGAGCTTATTTCCAATTTCAGTCAACATAAGTCAACTGTTAGGGTTGATAGCTTATATCTAGCTTATTTTTAAGTTGTAAAATATTTGTTTTCACAAAAGTTATCTATTTTTATGTATAATATAGTTTGGTAAAAGAAAATTCAAGAAAAAACAATATAAAAATAAGTGATAGTTTCTATTTAATACAATTTAATTTTAATTTCCATCTTTAGATTTTAATTAAGAAAGTTGTGTTTTTATATTTTTATTAATTTCCTTATATATTAAATTAATTATAATAATTTTCTCAGATTTTAATTTTGTCTTTTAGTATTAATTATAATTTAAAATAGTTTTATTAGTAATTAATCAATAAATGAGTTTTAATTAGCATAATTAGTTTTTATATAGTAAAACCTATATTTTATATTTTTCCTAGCTTCTATAAGTCATAAGATAATTTTAGAAATTTTCTTGTGATTTATACTATTCATTTAGTAGTTTTTATAATTTAAATAGTTTAAATAGTAATTAAATAATAAATAGAATAATAATTAGTAAACTAGTTTATAAATATATAAAATAAAGTTTTTATAATTTTTTAGGATTCCTATGATGGTTAATTAGATTTATAAAAATTTTCTTAATTTTCCAAGTCATTTTAGTATTATTTGTAATTTAAAATATTTTAATTAGTTTAAATAATATAATTAGTTATTAATTAATAGAAAATCTATAAAAAGACAAAAACATTTATTTTTATTTTTTATACTTTCTTCAAGTTCATTTTTAAGTTTAGAAATTATTTTTATAAGTTTTTAGTTTAATTTGTATTGTTTATCATTTTTAGTTTAATTTTAATTAAATAGTTAAATAGTTTTTAATTAAATAATTAATAATAAATAATAAAATAATCTTAAAAATAGTTTTCTTTTTAATTTAATTTTATTTTAAGTTTAAGTTTATAGGATTTTCATTTTTAACCCCTGTAGTTTATTTTTCTTAAAACTCACCTTTTTCTCAGTACGCAATCGCGTCTGATTTTAAATTGGTGTACGTTTAAACGTTTTAGATATCTAGGATTCACGTAATCGTTAATATAGTTTACCTAAGTTATTTTAAGTTATAAAACCCTAGATTAATCACACACACACACACACACACACACACACACTTATTCATATCCCTGTTCACATTCACTCGATCACAGATTCGTTTTAAATACCATCACAACCTCGTTGGGACATTACGACCCGGGAAAACACTGTATTTCACAGAAGCATTTGCCTTTGATTAGTTTGACTTTACTATTGACCATTCACAAGTGGTTGAGAAATAAAAGATAACTAGTTTCAGGCGAATCAAAATTTGGCGCCGCTGCCGGGGAGGTTGTGCGCTTATCTTAAACGATTTTGCTTATTAGTGAGTTTGGATATACATCCATTGTATATTTACCATCTTTTATCCATATTTTTATAAAACAAAACACAAAAATATTCACCTTTGTACCCTCTATCCATTGTATATTTACCATCTTTTATCCATATTTTTCAGTCCTTGGTGTGAAGTTTGAAGAAATTACACTTTCAGTCCCTCAATTTTGGAAAATGACGGATTTGGTCCCCGGGTATTTCAAAAGTAGAAAATCATCAATTATGGTCCTTGGGTTAATAAGAGGTGGCAAGCATGGTCCTTATACTACTTTTGGAAAGTTACAATTACAGCCCCTCATCTTTCACAAAATTACATTTTGGTCCTTGTATTTTAACTAATTATCAAATGGACCTTATGTATTAATAAACCAAACCAACCCCATTACCCTTACCACCAAATCTGATCCAATAACCCTCCCAAAGCCCACACAACTCAGCCCACCAACAATAAACCCCATCCCCGTTTTTATAATAACTTCCCCAACCTTTGACTTTCGTTGACCCCTCCTTCCACCTCACAACTTGGTCTGCCAAACTCAACCAACTCTCCACCCCCCCTCCTCTGCCATGCCTCCAGCTCACTTTCTCCACTCTTTGTCCCCCAACTTACCATTATAATCCAAGAAACATTAATTGAGCACAAATCTTTCCAAGCTATCAGAAGTAGGTGTGGAACACTTTTGGCGGCAAAAATTCATTCAAAGGTCAAGATACACTCTGAGCCATCCAACGGCTCAGGAGTGTAGTGGGAAGTGTGCAGTGGGTAAAACTAACCCTAGGAATTCAATATAAAAGAAAGAAGAAAGTGGCAGAAGAAGTAGTAGGGTTTTTAGATAGAAAATAGCTTTTATTGTAATTTAGTCTAATTTCTAGTGTAATCTTTATCTTTTTAGTTTAATTTCAAGTTCTGTACTCTTTGAAAACTCAGTTTAATATAATTTTAAGTTATCTCTAATCATCTTGCAGTATTCACCTTTTCACTTATTACCTTATTATCTACTTGTCTGCCTTTAGCTTGTTAATGTGCTTAATTGATGTTTAGATGGGCTCATCTCAGTTACTTATTGCTTAGAATGTAAAATGTAGCTTGAGTATCTCATAAGAAGTTAGTTCTCATCAATATTGAATGCAACTGTGTCATAATCAGCCTATGTAGCTTATTTGTGTTTGATTAGTAGAGATTGCTTATTGTTGAGTATTTTCTGTCTAAATAGTCATATTACAGCTTATTGAGTCTTGGTCCATCACTTTTGAGTATCAATTAGCCCTTTGATTTTTGAAATTTGTTCATCAGCTTTACAATAGGGGTGTTTAGATTTGCTGGCTTACCTAGGATTAAGTCTGTTTTATGTTGTTGTTGTTGTTGAATAAAACCACTCACATTAGGCTAGGTTAATTCAATTAAGTAAGAGAAACAAGGATTGTAACTCAGAAAGTCAATATCCAAGTGTAACCTCCCTTTTTGATCTACTGTTTGAACTGTGGTAATCTAGGCTACTCATATCTGATCTAAAGTGATTATTGTAGCTTATTTTAGTTTCCATATCATAAATTATGATTTAATCAGTTAGTAGATTAGGTTTAAATCTCATAAAAGTCAAAATAGATGGTTTTCACCAAAAGTCAAATTTGTAGGATCCTAGATTTTTTCTAAACTTGCAAGAATTTTTCAGATTTATGTAATGTGATTCAGGATCTGATCTTTTGATATGTTATAACATGCCATCTGAACTCTTGATTCCCCCACTTGTGTTATTTTTGTGAATTTTGCTCTGAGCACCACTTAGCTCTAAAGTAGCTTGCAGGGCATATGCATGCCCTGCTACACAGCCATCAATCTCAGACCCCAACTTTCAATGGACCCCCAAGCCTACTTAGTGGACCCCACAGGCTGCTTATTGGCTTTTTGAAAAGCCAATAAGCAGTTCTTCAAGTCTCCAAGCTTATTTTTAGTTTTAGACCCCATTTGCTAGGGCTGCACTCCCCATACATTCTGTCCCATTCTGCTTATCTGCTGAGTGAGCAGGTTTAGTACCATGTTACAAGCCCCCCCCCTGGCTTCCCTAGTGGGTCCCATGGCTTGAGTTTTGGTTTATTGAGATGCTCATAAGCTCAGCTTTTCAAATAAGCTTTTACCTTGGGCTCTTGATGATCATGGTGGGTCCCACATTGGCCTAAAGATCACCTTGGAGGCCTGTTTCTTACTCAGTCCAAAGTAAGTGCTTATTGGGTTTCATTAGCTTTTTTTTTTTTGCTTATTTTGTCATTTCTTACTTATTCCTAGTTATTGCATCCCATTGTAGCTTAATTTACCATTGTGGGTTCCTTGGGGCTTATTTTTAAGCTTAAAGCTCCAACAGTTGACCAAAGTCAACTGTTGAGCTAATAAGCACTCTTAGTGCTTATTTCTTGAATTCCAGCCAAGCCCCTTTCATTAAAGTTTCATTTCTCAAGTATTTATATATATTTGTAAAAGAAAATTCAGAAAAAACAAAATTTACCATAAGTGATAGCTTCTATTTAAGAAGCTTGAGCTTATTAGCTTATTTCTCTGCTTTTTACTTAAGCACTTTTCTATTTTATATTTTTCTTATGTTTCTGCATGTATAATAAATTTTTAGAAAAAGTTTCAGATTTTTCTTTGTTAATTTAGTATTTATAATAATTAATATTAGTTTTTATTAATTAATAATTAGTTAATAATTATTTAAATAGTCTTAAAAATATATTTTCTGTTTCAAAATTAGTTTTATGTTATTTTAGATTTTTCTAAGTTTTAATTTTATTTTTCTAAGCTTATTTTACATTTTCTTATTATTTAGTGTATTTTTAAATAGTATTAAATAGTTAATAATTAATAATAATTAGATAAAAAGTAAGAAAAATATAATTTTAATTTTAAAATTAGTTTTATAATATTTTAGATTTTTCCAAATTTAATTTTCATATTTTTAGTGTAATTTCATAATTAGTTATAATTTAGTTTAATTTAAATAATTAATAAGTAATTAATAAATAGTATTTAATTAATAGTAATTATATAAATAGTGTAAAAATTAATTTTAATCTTCTAAAAAGTTTCTTTTATTATTAGGATTGTAAAAATGTGATTTTCACTTTTGTAAGTATTTTATTTTACTAAAACTCGCTTTTTATTTTGTACGTTTACGTTTTATTTAAACGTAACGTACGCGTTTTTAAGTTTTAAACGTTTCTGGGTTTTCAAACTTTCCAGTCTTGTTTATATAGCTTATTTAAGCTATTCCTTTGTAAATTCCTTAGTTTAATCAAACTCAAACCCCTTTTTCATCCAAATCCACCCGATCACGAAACCGTTTGTTACAATCCATACCTCGTCGGGACATAACGACCCGGGGAAACACTGTACTTCCACGGAGATTGATTCCAAGCCTTTGACCTTGTTGACCATTACCTGGTCAATTTAGGTTGACCGTTTGGAGCCAATCAATTTTTGGCGCCGTTGCCGGGGAGGTTGTGCGCGTTTTTCTAGACGGTTTTTCTGATTAGTGATTTTGGAATTCGTTCCATTGTACATTTATCCATCATTTGTTCATATTTTCTTATTTTCAAAACAAAACCGTTCACGAAAACATTTTAAATCAGTTTTCAACGAACACAAAAACACAAAAATATTTTCTTTCTCAAATTGTACAAAATGTTTATCCAAAAATCCAAAAACATTCTCCTTTACCCTTTCACATCTTTGATTCTTCATCCCTACCCCTCTATACATATTTGATTCTTTCTATGTCTCATCCACACTTTCTGGTTTGCCAATGGTGTAGTAATCCTCATAATGGTGGCAATTGCCCCAGTTGTGGCATGGTAGAATCAGGAAACGGGTCTGTCTATAACCAAAATCCTTATTCCTACCATGACACCACTGATTCATTCCACCAGCTACCACACCATCAGTCTCAGCAGTTTTACTGTTGTGAGTACTGTGGTGGTTCACACTACAGTTTAGTATTAATTATAATTTAAAATAGTTTTATTAGTAATTAATCAATAAATGAGTTTTAATTAGCATAATTAGTTTTTATATAGTAAAACCTATATTTTATATTTTTCCTAGCTTCTATAAGTCATAAGATAATTTTAGAAATTTTCTTGTGATTTATACTGTTCATTTAATAGTTTTTATAATTTAAATAGTTTAAATAGTAATTAAATAATAAATAGAATAATAATTAGTAAACTAGTTTATAAATATATAAAATAAAGTTTTTATAATTTTTTAGGATTCCTATGATGGTTAATTAGATTTATAAAAAATTTCTTAATTTTCCAAGTCATTTTAGTATTATTTGTAATTTAAAATATTTTAATTAGTTTAAATAATATAATTAGTTATTAATTAATAGAAAATCTATAAAAAGACAAAAACATTTATTTTTATTTTTTATACTTTCTTCAAGTTCATTTTTAAGTTTAGAAATTATTTTTATAAGTTTTTAGTTTAATTTGTATTGTTTATCATTTTTAGTTTAATTTTAATTAAATAGTTAAATAGTTTTTAATTAAATAATTAATAATAAATAATAAAATAATCTTAAAAATAGTTTTCTTTTTAATTTAATTTTATTTTAAGTTTAAGTTTATAGGATTTTCATTTTTAACCCCTGTAGTTTATTTTTCTTAAAACTCACCTTTTTCTCAGTACGCAATCGCGTCTGATTTTAAATTGGTGTACGTTTAAACGTTTTAGATATCTAGGATTCACGTAATCGTTAATATAGTTTACCTAAGTTATTTTAAGTTATAAAACCCTAGATTAATCACACACACACACACACTTATTCATATCCCTGTTCACATTCACTCGATCACAGATTCGTTTTAAATACCATCACAACCTCGTTGGGACATTACGACCCGGGAAAACACTGTATTTCACGGAAGCATTTGCCTTTGATTAGTTTGACTTTACTATTGACCATTCACAAGTGGTTGAGAAATAAAAGATAACTAGTTTCAGGCGAATCAAAATTTGGTGCCGCTGCCGGGGAGGTTGTGCGCTTATCTTAAATGATTTTGCTTATTAGTGAGTTTGGATATACATCCATTGTATATTTACCATCTTTTATCCATATTTTTATAAAACAAAACACAAAAATATTCACCTTTATACCCTCTATCCATTTGATTCTACCTTCTTACACCCATCTCATACATAATGCTTATGGCGTCTCTCGGTTACAAGTGTTTTCACTGTAAAATTCTGATTGAGAACGGCTTTCGTTGTCTCCGGTGTATTTGTGAGAAATGTGGCAATAATTGTAGTAACAGATTTTGTACTGTGTGCAATCTGTTCATAAGTCCAAATTCTCTCAATGATTCACCAAATTCTTCCAACTACCCTTCACAGCCCGAGATACGTGCTATTAATGACGAACCTTCAAAAATTAATCCTAACCTTTCACAGTTTATGGTTAAAAGTTTGTCAAGCAATCGTACTGAGCTTAGGGCAGTGACTGAAAAGAACGACTTACCTGATATTCACGTTTATCAAGAACAAAAACCCGAGACCATAACGGAAGTGGTGGAAATTGCTAGCTCTAAGAGCACACCACTTGTCCCACCTCCAGATTTTGTTCCTTGTGACGGTTGTGGTGAGCCGCTTTTCGGTTTTCCATGTCGTTGGTGTACATGTGAACAATGTGGTAATGATATTCAAAACGAGAGTTGTTTGTTTTGTGGATCAAGTAATTCATTTGCTTATGATCGTAATCAAAACTCATTCAACGACTCCTCAAATTTTTCCAATTACCCATCACATTCATACGAGCATGAATCATATTATCTAAATCTCAATGATGCTTCGTATCAAAATACACCAAGCCAGACTCAACAGTTTAACTGTTGTGAGTACTGTGGAGGTCCACATTTTAGCTCTGATTGTCAAACAAGGAATCCATTTCCTTGTAACAATTACGACTATTCGTTTCAAGAACCACCTCCACAGTACCAAATGAACCAAGCAATTCCTCAAAACCAACAAGATCCTTGTCTAGAGGTTCTTGAAAAATTTAAAAACATTAAAGAGGAGTTGGCTAATATGTCGTTTCACAATGCACCAAGTTCTTCTTGTGTATATTGTGGGGGTCCTCATAATGATGATCAATGTCAACCTTCCGGTTTTGACACATTCACACCCCCACAGTATCCACTCATTCCATATTCTCGTGATAAATCTATCGCGGAATTACTTGCTGAAGGACGTGCAGCTGGAAACGAAAGAAGTATGGAAGAATTACGAGTCTTAGAACAAGCAGCTATAACACGTATCAAATTTCAAAATGCTGCTCTTCTCTATGAGGATGATGAAAGTGATGATACCTCATCATGTTCATCAGTTGAGACTCCTTCCATGCATATACAGGGAGAAAAGAATATAACTGAATCACCAGCAGTAGAAATAATGGAACTTGTAGACTCCATTACTGCTAGTCCTTCTCAGCTCCCTAAGTATGATGTTATCACACCCGAGGTTCCCACTCACTCTCTGAGCATGGGGGACGAGCATCTTGACACTGTTCCTGCAAAGGAATCGGGCGAATTCATAAAGTCTAGTGTTGAGAACCTTGTCTCAATCCCAAGAGATTCACAGGGAATTCTTGAACATATGTGTGATATCCCTCCCCCTCTTGTCTTCCCAAATGATCATATTGAGATGTTCTCTGATTCTGATGAGGACAATTCTTTATCTTGTGGAAACATTAGTTATGTGGGGGAATTACCTTCTGAGCTTGTCAACTCAGAAGAAGAGAATGAGGAAGAAATTATCCAAGACGAATCTCTTCATCTTACATTATTAAATGCTAATCTTCTCATTTCTAGAATCGAGGCTTTTAATGAAAAGCCTATTTCATCTCCTATCCCCGTCAAGGATAGTGAGATTTTGATCAATGATTCTATTCCGGAATTGCAAACGTTCCATTTTGATCAAACGGAAGAGAAGATAAGTGGTATCACCACTTCTCATTCTTATAATTCTCTTCCCGTTTATGAATCATTTACTATTGAGGAGTTCCCAAGTGAATTCACTCAAATCAATCCCGAATACGAATCATTCACTTTTGAGGAGTTCTCCTGTGAACTCACTCATATCATATCTCCACCGGAGTATGATAGTTTCTATTTTGATCTAGACATACCCATAATATGTCTTGATCAAACGAGCTTAAAAGAGGAGATTCATGAAACAATGAATTCTCCTATTGAAGATGAGGAGTTAATCATGATTTTCATCATGACTTTCTTTCTTTTCTTCATATATTCTGTTCCCTATCCTGTTCTTCACTCTTTCGGGAGTGAGGATATAATCTTTGACCCTGGCATTCTCATTTATAAATTATGAGCCAGGTGTCATTATATCTCATCGGTGTGGAACTTTCACGTGCTTCAAATGTTTATCCAAACGTTTTGAATGAAAGTCCGATGTAGATTGTCTCTTCCATTTGCTTCCCCATGGACAAATGAATTCGGGGTCGAGTCAAGCTAGTGACTCGGAAATCAAAAACAGTAGCATGTACATAGGTTTTCACCCATGTTTTACCCTAGTGTGGGGGAGATGCCCCACATGTTGTATATATATATATATCCTCTAAAAAAAATAATAAAAAATAAATAAATAAATAAATAAATGTAAATATAGTGATAGCTTCTATTTAAGAAGTTTTATCTAAAAAATAATTGTATGTATATACATCTTAAATAAAGGCTAAGGAATATTTTCTTCTTACGTTCTAAGTGTTGGTTTAACACCCGGTACTTTGAATATTGAGGACAATATTCAGTTCTAAGTGTGGGGGGAGATTCGTTATTCTAACGAATTTAAATACATGTTCCATCAAGAACCCCCATTTTAGCCAAAATTTTAAAATTTTTTCTCATTTAGAACGCAATAAATGGTATCAATCCTCCATGTCTAACCCACAACAGGATTGGCTAATCCAGGAGCAAACGGTTCTTGGTAAAGATAACTTAAACCCGTTTATGGCTTGCAATTTGCCAAAAATTGTATGGTTCCTCAGCTCCCCTGATGCGTGGGAATCGCACCTTGCTTTACCTCTCGAGGGATCTCGCGAGGCTTACAACCCCCACCAGGCAGTGTACCTGATCGTTGTAGTATAGTATAGTGACAAGTACCGGGGGATTGATCGTTCAGCTTAGGAATAGTGTCGCTAGGATTAGAAAACCTAATTAATAGTTCTAGAGGTGAGAGATGATTATTTTTGTATTTTTATATTTTTATGAAAGCAAATAAAATCTCGGGTTTTGGAAGATTGGGCGGAATTAGTTGCTATTCAACTAACCCAAAGCTAAGATGCAATCAAAATAAAATAATAAAAATGAAAATAAACTAATTAAACTAAGGTTGTGAGCAGTAATTGGAGAAATTGTGTTTACTTAGACTTCACTACTCCCTAGATATCTTTTACATGTTAATTACTTGTTACACTTGTATGAATGACGGGTTGTATTCCTTAATACCATTCGTGGAGTGGCATACATAACTCCCCAACTCTATGAGCTCTTATCTCCTCCTACACCATGACCCAGCACAACTATAGGGATTGTAAACAGTGGCTCATGCATTAAATACAACCAATAAAGACCTAGTACGCCTCGGTTCATGTTTCTTAAGACGTTCAAGCATGTTACCATTTGGAGATCTGCCAGTTTTCTTAAGCCTAACATATAATATCATTCATTCAAAACAAGAATAGACAAGTAATCAACACATAATCAACATCTAGGTTTCATTAGATCTAAGCAAACACAAAGGAAATTTAGCCTAGCATAGTAGAATTAAGATAAGAACAAAAGATAGACAACCAACACATAGACATATTGATTGAATTAAGAGTATACTTATCTCAATTACAATGCAAGGTCTCAAGGGTTTGGAACCCTTGAAAAACCTGTAAAAGAGGCACCAAAATCGTCTTTAGGGTTTCACCAAAACTTCTCTCCTTTAATGAAAAAAACTAGAAAACTATATATAGGAAAATTGTCCTGACGGCGTCAAGAGTAAAATCTGACGCCGTCAACTCGCCGCCATATACTTCCTCGGACGCCCTAGATCCAATCGTGACGGCCTATGTGACGCCGTCACCACCCTCGGTAAATTAATCTTGGTCATTTTGACGCCGTCATCTCTTCATCTGACGCCTTCACAACCTTCGGTAAAATATTCATCCTTTCTGACGCCGTCAAGAGTAAATCCTTGACGCCGTCACCTTGTAATTCCAGCTTGGATTTGGTACTTTGTTGTTTTCTTCACTTTATGCTCCAAAAACGTCCAAAATAGCCTCTTTTCCAGAATTCACTCTCCAAACACCTAAAATCACAAAAGGAACGATTTAGGGCAATATTTGATCAAATAAATTCGGATTCGGGCTTAAATGACCCCCTAAAAACGGATCATTTTTCGCCTCATCATATACCCTTACACTTGAGATTTGCTTGTCCTCAAGCAAATGCGCTTTTATTCTACTCGAAAGACAAGTTAGGGGTCATTTAACACTAATATAAAAGTAATTACAACAAATAATCGTTCCACTAAAGACCAATAGACAAGCACGGAGGTCATACACAAGCACCTCACAAATAGTGTTTAGATACTCACATCTCTCGGGTGTAATAAAGTAATATAACATTATGGAAATGGAAGATATCTCTCACTACCTGTCATAGCAAAATAGATTACCATAGGCTTGGGAAAGGATCAAACCTCCACCACATGGCGTAACCACCTAGGATAAACTATCAAAGAGGTCTTTTAAAGGGTTATAACGTTAGGTGTAGGGATATGAATTACACGGTTTTGTTGGATAAAGGGAATTTTACTGGTGGCGAGTTAACAATCTTAGTTAATTACATGTACAAGATGGCGTTGCTAAGCCAAGACTAGACTCGACTTAAGCTAATAAATGAAAAATAACAAAAATATAAAATAAACATAGAATAAAAACGGGATGGTAGTCCGTATGTTTTTTCTCTTTTTCTTTTCTATTTTTTTTTTTTTTATTTTTCTTAATTTTCGATTTTTTTTTTTTTTTTTTTTTTTTTTTTTTTTTTAATCAACATCTTACCCTACCATCCAAAATAATACATCATAGGGGTTTGAGCATTCCCCTTACACTTGAATCTTTACATACTTTACATTAAACTATTCTAATGACTCGAATTAAGAAAATCAAAACACTTGGAGCACTTTTAAGATTAACGTACATATGGGGGTAATAAATGTTGTTCTTCCCCATTACTCCATAAAATAAGTACTTACCCATGAGTCCCAATCGTCCCAAAACAATATGTACAAGGATATGACTCGACTTAGCAACCATGTAATCAATTAGAAAGTTAACTTAGGGTTTAACAAATAACAATAATGCACTAAAAATGAGCGCATACACGGAAGGCTAAGGCGATTTGGGTGTACATTTAAGTGGGGTGTAACAAATTCTTCCTTTAAGTAAAATGCTTAAAGTTAGAAACGAAAAGATAGGCTCGGAGGGGTGTACTAGGGGTATCGTGTACTAAAAATGAGTACAACGCTAAGGGTGTGGGAAAAATTAGTTGACTTAACTAGCCAAGTAATATGACTTAAATGGTCAAGTAATCGTAATACGGGTTTAACACAAGGGTGATCCTAATGCCTCTTATCATGTAGTAAATCCTACCACACGAATGTAGTCTCACTAGCGGTCTCGGGATGCATCACTAACGCAAGTTCTAGAATCTAAATGCTACCGGTACACTCATAAGCACTAATAATGAATGCTTTTCCTATCAAATCTAAAGGCGAACCTCACATTTTTGGGTGGAAAATTTTTCTGAATATACGGTTATGTGCTAGTCATACAACCTCCTATCCATGAGACGCTTGCTATGGCTAGAGTTTCACTCCTAAATGTTGTAAAAAAATTTAAATTTGGCGCTAAAATTACACTAACAAGTATTTCTCATAGTTTTATTACTCATCTACTATCAAACAAAACAAACTCAAGCGAAAGTGCATATGTAAGGTATCATCTTTTTACCCTCCCCTTACACTTAAGATGAACATTGTCCCCAATGTTCAAGTAAAGAATGTAAAAGTTAAAAGTAAAGAGAATGAATTCAAATACTCCCCTGATTCGCTCGGTATGGATTTTAGGTTGGCCAGGTTAAATCTTCCTCCAAGAAAACGAACAATCAAAGCTTCCCTTCCAGAATATAAATCATCTTCTTGTCTCAAATAACCTGTAAATCCTGACAAAAGTAGACAAGGCAACCTCGCATAAAATCGGCGGCATCCTATATAAGTTACTAAATCCTAGAAAACAAAGTAAGATATAATGCTTGTGGAATGAAGTTTGCAGATTTCCTGGAGATTATAAAACTTAATAATTCACAAAAACTTATAAGACTCCGTTAGAAAAACAAAACTGGTAAAATTTCCAGATTTTTGACTCCTGACGCCGTCAAGAGCAATTGCCTGACGCCGTCAGAATGAACCTGCAGAAATCTTTATGTTAAGTTTCCGGAAAATTTCTGGAAAAACTTTGTCCTACTTCCTGGAAAATCCTGCAAAACTACATTATGACTCAATACAAGCATTTGACTCTAACAATACGAATACACATGTTCATTAAATATTGTGGAGAATCATGATCGGTTTGTTTCTTAAAAAAAAACATATTTGGGGTTTCCCCTTACACTTATCTTTTGCAAAAAATACCTTTAGGTTGAAGTTAAGACTAGGCTAAACAACATAATAAAGTATTTCCACATTTTAATTGAGAAACATGATCAACCAACAATAAAAATAAAGCATGCATACAGAAGCAAATAACAATCAAACAATTAAAATCACACAAAACATGGGTTGCCTCCCAAGAAGCGCTTTTCTTTATTTACGAGTCTTGTAGCTAGACTCAAAGTCGTGGGTTACTACGTGATTTCATCATTGGTTCCATTCTCTAGGTCATCTTCTAAACCAGTTTTGTATTCTGGACCTAGTTGTAAGCACTCTTTGTAGAAACCAAGCATCCTATTTCTAACATACTCTACTCCTCTACGTCTATCCTCCTCATTCCTATAATAAGCCGCTTGCTTACGTTCCTTTTCGAAATTAGAGAGAAGGCGGTATTGCTCAATCTTGTAGGGCATTTGATAAGCAACCTCATCATTCTCTTCCTTGAATCTAACTATCCCTAACGTCGGATCATAACTCATCCTAGTGGCCTCAACAAATGGCTTCCCGAATACTACTTGACTTAGGCAAGCATCTATCACCGGACGAATGTCTTCAACTATCATAAAATCAATCTCATAGGTGAGATTCCCTATAATGACATGCAATCCCTTCACTCTTCCCGCAAAATTACTTATCCAACTTTTACCGGGCATTATCCTAAAATTGAGTTGCTTCTTCATCACCCAATTGTAATAAGTCCTAGACATGATGTTCACGGGGGATCTAAGATCTATGTAAGCTTTCCATACATGCATGTGCCCGATATTGCATGGGATGTTAATGTTAGAGGGGTCTCCCATTTTGATCAGGGGATCGCCAAAGATATATGTTGTTTCGGGACTATCGAATAAATACTTATGGTATTCCCGTTCTTCCTTGGTTGGCAACTTATCAAAATATTCCTTTATAGGTTCTACCTCCTCTAATTCCTCATCCTTATTAACCTCAACTTCCCTACTCTCATCCTCACTATTGGCTTCTACTCTAACTTCATCTTTGTCACTCTCCTCTATTTCCCTATCTATCGGCTTAATAGTGACAACATTGACAAAGTGGACATGTTTGGATGATGAGGGGTCCTTAGCTTGGATTCCACTATTGGTGTCCCTAGTGTCCTTCCTAGGTGTGGCTAATGTTTGGTTGTTGAGGGCTTTCAACAAGTTGTCGATTTTGTTGGTCATCTCCGTTTGTTGTTGGTTGAATTCGGTTTCAAACCTAGCTATGCGAGCTTCTTGAGATGCCATAAATTTCGACATCAATCCTTCAAGATTGTTGGTACTACCATAGTTGTTAGAAGGATTGTTGTTGAAGATACGGTTGGATGGTGGACCGTTTGATTGGTAACGATTAGGTGGGTTGGATGAATTTGGTTGATTTTGTTTCCACCTAAGGTTTGGGTGATTTTTCCATGAGGGGTTATATGAATCACCGTATGTGTTTGGCTCGGGCTTGAAAGTGTACCACTTATCTCCCGCTTCGTCGGTACGCGTGGATGCGTAGTCCGCAAAAGCTGTTCCGGGGAGTTCCACACAATCACGAGTGTCATGGGGACCACTACATAATTCGCATGAAGAAGTGATTTTGTTCACTTGGCTTGAATGCTTCGGAGCTTCGTAAGATTTCATGAGAAACTTGACTTGGTCCTCAAGTTCCATGATCCTACGGTCGGGAGTGCTTGAATTATTCGAAGGCAAAGATATTGCCTTGACCGTTTTGTTCAAATCACGGGGATCATTCCAACTTTCGTTGTCATAGAGAGCAAGATCTTCTATGAGTTCCCATGATTGTTCCGCACTAAGATCACGTAGCTTACCACCGGCCGATTGGTCAATGGTTCGCCTCGTGGGGATATCGATATGGTCATAAAAAATTTGGACTTGGAGCCACAAATCTATGCCATGATGAGGGACTTTTTGGAGTAAGTCCTTGAAACGAGTCCATGCTTCATAAAGAGATTCATTTTGACGTTGTTGGAACATCAAGATGTCATTCCTAAGTTTAGTAGTTCTCCCCGGTGGGAAAAATTGAGCAAGGAAACGAGTGGTGAGATCATCCCATGTGGTGATGGATCCCGCGGGTAAACGCTCAAGCCATTGACTAGCTTGATCCCGTAGAGAGAATTGGAATAGGCGTAAACGGGTAGTCTCTCTAGTTTCAACACCTAGGTCGATGGAATCTACGATTTTGAGGAAGTCCTTAAGGTGTTGGTTTGGATCTTCGGAACGAAGTCCATGGAATGCACATCCGCTTTGCACCAACCGGATGGTGTCGGATCGCAAGGGGGTCACATTGGCTCCGGTGAGCTCAATGGTGTTTCGGTAGCCTTGGTGGCTAGGTCGGGAATACTCTCCTAAGGTTCGGGGCCTAAGGGGTTCTAGTGGTGGGTTTTGTTGTGGTGGGATGATGGGTTCAAAGATGTTACCACCTTCCATGATGTCGGATGGTAAAGAGTTACGAACAAAAGCACGAAGAAATAAGATATATTAAAGAAGACCTAAAAATAAAAATAAAATCTTACTAGAAAGGAATCTAGCAAGTAGACCTAATAAAAAGAAATCCTAACCTAGACAATAACTATTCCCCGGGCTGCGGCGCCAAAAACTTGATGGCGCCGCACTCTTTTGCGACAGTTCAGGAATAAATGTAAAGATAGACAATCCCCGGCAACGGCGCCAAAAACTTGATGCGTGGGAATCGCACCTTGCTTTACCTCTCGAGGGATCTCGCGAGGCTTACAACCCCCACCAGGCAGTGTACCTGATCGTTGTAGTATAGTATA
This sequence comes from Artemisia argyi, assembly GCA_030686995.1. Lineage (NCBI taxonomy): Eukaryota > Viridiplantae > Streptophyta > Magnoliopsida > Asterales > Asteraceae > Artemisia > Artemisia argyi. The sequence continues at coordinate 78,905,765 of CM060694.1, forward strand.
GTGACAAGTACCGGGGGATTGATCGTTCAGCTTAGGAATAGTGTCGCTAGGATTAGAAAACCTAATTAATAGTTCTAGAGGTGAGAGATGATTATTTTTGTATTTTTATATTTTTATGAAAGCAAATAAAATCTCGGGTTTTGGAAGATTGGGCGGAATTAGTTGCTATTCAACTAACCCAAAGCTAAGATGCAATCAAAATAAAATAATAAAAATGAAAATAAACTAATTAAACTAAGGTTGTGAGCAGTAATTGGAGAAATTGTGTTTACTTAGACTTCACTACTCCCTAGATATCTTTTACATGTTAATTACTTGTTACACTTGTATGAATGACGGGTTGTATTCCTTAATACCATTCGTGGAGTGGCATACATAACTCCCCAACTCTATGAGCTCTTATCTCCTCCTACACCATGACCCAGCACAACTATAGGGATTGTAAACAGTGGCTCATGCATTAAATACAACCAATAAAGACCTAGTACGCCTCGGTTCATGTTTCTTAAGACGTTCAAGCATGTTACCATTTGGAGATCTGCCAGTTTTCTTAAGCCTAACATATAATATCATTCATTCAAAACAAGAATAGACAAGTAATCAACACATAATCAACATCTAGGTTTCATTAGATCTAAGCAAACACAAAGGAAATTTAGCCTAGCATAGTAGAATTAAGATAAGAACAAAAGATAGACAACCAACACATAGACATATTGATTGAATTAAGAGTATACTTATCTCAATTACAATGCAAGGTCTCAAGGGTTTGGAACCCTTGAAAAACCTGTAAAAGAGGCACCAAAATCGTCTTTAGGGTTTCACCAAAACTTCTCTCCTTTAATGAAAAAAACTAGAAAACTATATATAGGAAAATTGTCCTGACGGCGTCAAGAGTAAAATCTGACGCCGTCAACTCGCCGCCATATACTTCCTCGGACGCCCTAGATCCAATCGTGACGGCCTATGTGACGCCGTCACCACCCTCGGTAAATTAATCTTGGTCATTTTGACGCCGTCATCTCTTCATCTGACGCCTTCACAACCTTCGGTAAAATATTCATCCTTTCTGACGCCGTCAAGAGTAAATCCTTGACGCCGTCACCTTGTAATTCCAGCTTGGATTTGGTACTTTGTTGTTTTCTTCACTTTATGCTCCAAAAACGTCCAAAATAGCCTCTTTTCCAGAATTCACTCTCCAAACACCTAAAATCACAAAAGGGACGATTTAGGGCAATATTTGATCAAATAAATTCGGATTCGGGCTTAAATGACCCCCTAAAAACGGATCATTTTTCGCCTCATCATCCCCATATCCCATAAAGCGAATGAGTTGGCTAGCCCGCAAGATTATGGCTTGTGGTAAAGGCCGTAGAAAATCCATAATTGGTAATCAGCTCACCAAGATGTTGACTATTCCATCAAGAGTTGGCTAGTCCAGAAGCAAACGGCTTTTGGTAAAGACTAATCAAATCCGTTGACAGCTGGTGGTTTACTTAAAATCACACGGTTATCAGGTGTGCCACAGTTCTTACACCTGGCTACTCCAGAAGTGATGGCTTTTGGTAAAGAGTTTTTCAAATCCATTAAGTTTTTCTCAAAATATTGCTAGGGACTAGCAATAGTTTAGTGTGGGGGATTGATGAGTGTCTAAATACTCATCATTTTATACCAATCTGAACTGCCAAAACATACAAAAACACTCAAATATGCATCAAAATACTTAAAATATCTTAAAGGTGTGTTTTATATGTTTCAAATGCAAAATATGCAAAAACAGATAAAACACGTACAAAGTTTGCATAATTGGCAGTTTCAGTCCCTCAAGTTTCATAAATTGGCAAAACTAGTCCCTGGTTATTCTTAAAACATGAAAAAAGTCATCAAAGGTCCTTTTTAATCATAAAGTTACATATTTAGTCCTTTGGTGCAAAGTTTCATAAAATTACAAGCTTAGTCCCTGTACTTTGGAAATTGACATAAATGGTCCCTGGGATGTAAAAACTTTGAGAAAATCAATTTTGGTCCTTGTACTAATAATCTTTTGCAGGAATGGTCCTTGGTATGAAGTTTGGTGAATTTACATGATTGGTCCCTGAAGTTTCACAGTTTGGCAAAACAGGTCCCTCAAAGTTTCAAACTTGACAGTTTTAGTCCCCGGGTGTTCAAAATGGGAAAATTATCATTAAGGGTCCTAGGGAATTCATAATTGTCACTATTAGTCCCTGGGTGAAAGTTTTGAATAAATTACACATTTAGTCCCTCAAGTTTCCAAAATGACAAATTTAGTCCCTGGGTATTTTAAATTAGTGAATTATCATTTATTACCCTTTTACTATTCACACTTGGCAAGATAGGCCCTTATGATAAACTTTGGGAAAATACCAATTCAGCCCCTAAACTTTGCTTAAATCACAAAATTGGTCCTTGTAATTTCTAAAAAACCAAACGGACTCCTTATTATTATTATCATAAACCAAAACTAAACCCAACACTCAACAGCCCACCCTACCTTTGCCCCCTAGCCCATTTTCCAGCCCACTTCCTAACCAAGCCCACCCTTATAATAAAACCGGGGTCAACACCCTTGGTCAAACCCACAAAACCACCCCAGCTTCTCCCTTCCCTCCCAAACCATACCACCACCACCTCTGCTACCAAAACCACCTTCCACCTCAACCCCCAGCTGTCCCACCTTATCCCCTTGTCCTCCACGCCTACCAGAACGCATTTAATGCCTGGAAACCCTCACACGTAACCACCAATTGGCTCAAGACTTTTTGGCGCGTAAAAAATTATTTAAACGGTGTGGATTACTTTGACCATATCAATGGCTACAAAATGGTGGGAAATACCCCAGTGGGTCCCACATACCCTGAAAATGTCTACAAAAGGAAGGAAAGGCAGTGGTGAAGAATTATTAGTGTAGGTTTAGTTTAATTAAATCGTAGGTAGTGTAGTTTACATTTTCAGTTGTAATTTCCATTAAAAACACTTGTTCTCAGTTAGTTTCATGTAATTTAATCTTTAAATCAAGTTAATTTTAAGTTTCAGTTGGATATCTCAGTTTTTGGTATTTCTTAAATTCTCAAAAATCTCACAAGGTTTATATGTTGTTAGTTGTTGTTGTAATCAATTCATAAGCTCTTATAAGCCCTGACAAAGCTTAAATAAGCTTTGGAAAACCTCAGTTATCTGTTTAATTCACAAAAGAAAAATACTTGAAAAATTAGAATAAAATAGTGAAAAATAGAAAAATCTAGTTACAAGCAGTTTGGAAGCAAGGAGCAGGGTGTTATTTGGATGAACATGGTTTAGAATCCTATGGGGGATACTAGGTTATGATCACTGGTTCACTTTGGTTTTCAGTCTTTACAATTTGTAAGTCAATAATTTGATTTTTACATTTAGCTTTTCTTGTTATTAATAATTACATTTTATTGCTTAAATAGCTTTAAATATAGTTATTCAGTTGGTTAAGATTAGTAGTTAGGAATTTTTAGGTCTAATTCTAGTTGAGTTAGTATAAACAATATGTTAAGGGGGTGTTTGGCATTGCCCTGTTCACTGTATTCAAGTTGTTATTTGTAGTAATTATAGGTTTAGACAATTTAGTTTAAGTCATTAGAACTTGTTTAAGTCATAAAACAGTAGGTCATTACATCTAAAAGTCAAAATCACTAGTAAGATCCCCTCACAGTTGACTGTGAGGAATTTGAATCCTACAAATCTTTAATTCAGTTCATCATTGGTAGTTTCAACTTAATTTAGGTTAGTAATAGCTTATTATAACTAGTTAAAACAGTTAAGCTCAATAGAAGTTCATAAAAGTCAACTAGTTCAAGTTTCTTAAAAAGTCAATTTTACACTTCTCAGATTTTTACAAATCTTCAAGGATTTGTTTAGAATTTAGGATTAGGACCTAGGCATTGAAACTTGTTTCTAATTACACTCTACCAGCTCATATTTTGATTCCCATCTAGCTTATATTTCTAGGATTTTTAGTGTGGGCCCCGCTCAACTCCAAACACAACTGCAGGGCAAGGTCTTGCCCTGCTGCAGCAGACCATAGCCAAACCACCCACTTTGTGGTGGTTTTGTGACCAACTCAGTGGGCCCCACACCTCCTAATTAGCTTTTTCTAACCCCCCTCCTACCATAGATCTTAGATTGACCTCTTGTTTGACCTGTGCCTCAGTGGACCCCACCTAAATTGGACCATCAACTTTGTCCCCTAATTTGTCTCAGTCCACAATAAGCAAGTGCTTATTGTGGCTTATTGGCTTATCTTGTGGTCCCAAAGTGATTTTTCCAGCTTAATTAAGTACAAATAACTTATTTGTATCAGACTTATCCAAGGTGGACCCCACATAAGCTCTTTTGAGCTTATTTCCAATTTCAGTCAACATAAGTCAACTGTTAGGGTTGATAGCTTATATCTAGCTTATTTTTAAGTTGTAAAATATTTGTTTTCACAAAAGTTATCTATTTTTATGTATAATATAGTTTGGTAAAAGAAAATTCAAGAAAAAACAATATAAAAATAAGTGATAGTTTCTATTTAATACAATTTAATTTTAATTTCCATCTTTAGATTTTAATTAAGAAAGTTGTGTTTTTATATTTTTATTAATTTCCTTATATATTAAATTAATTATAATAATTTTCTCAGATTTTAATTTTGTCTTTTAGTATTAATTATAATTTAAAATAGTTTTATTAGTAATTAATCAATAAATGAGTTTTAATTAGCATAATTAGTTTTTATATAGTAAAACCTATATTTTATATTTTTCCTAGCTTCTATAAGTCATAAGATAATTTTAGAAATTTTCTTGTGATTTATACTGTTCATTTAGTAGTTTTTATAATTTAAATAGTTTAAATAGTAATTAAATAATAAACAGAATAATAATTAGTAAACTAGTTTATAAATATATAAAATAAAGTTTTTATAATTTTTTAGGATTCCTATGATGGTTAATTAGATTTATAAAAAATTTCTTAATTTTCCAAGTCATTTTAGTATTATTTGTAATTTAAAATATTTTAATTAGTTTAAATAATATAATTAGTTATTAATTAATAGAAAATCTATAAAAAGACAAAAACATTTATTTTTATTTTTTATACTTTCTTCAAGTTCATTTTTAAGTTTAGAAATTATTTTTATAAGTTTTTAGTTTAATTTGTATTGTTTATCATTTTTAGTTTAATTTTAATTAAATAGTTAAATAGTTTTTAATTAAATAATTAATAATAAATAATAAAATAATCTTAAAAATAGTTTTCTTTTTAATTTAATTTTATTTTAAGTTTAAGTTTATAGGATTTTCATTTTTAACCCCTGTAGTTTATTTTTCTTAAAACTCACCTTTTTCTCAGTACGCAATCGCGTCTGATTTTAAATTGGTGTACGTTTAAACGTTTTAGATATCTAGGATTCACGTAATCGTTAATATAGTTTACCTAAGTTATTTTAAGTTATAAAACCCTAGATTAATCACACACACACACACACACACACACACTTATTCATATCCCTGTTCACATTCACTCGATCACAGATTCGTTTTAAATACCATCACAACCTCGTTGGGACATTACGACCCGGGAAAACACTGTATTTCACAGAAGCATTTGCCTTTGATTAGTTTGACTTTACTATTGACCATTCACAAGTGGTTGAGAAATAAAAGATAACTAGTTTCAGGCGAATCAAAATTTGGCGCCGCTGCCGGGGAGGTTGTGCGCTTATCTTAAACGATTTTGCTTATTAGTGAGTTTGGATATACATCCATTGTATATTTACCATCTTTTATCCATATTTTTATAAAACAAAACACAAAAATATTCACCTTTATACCCTCTATCCATTGTATATTTACCATCTTTTATCCATATTTTTCAGTCCTTGGTGTGAAGTTTGAAGAAATTACACTTTCAGTCCCTCAATTTTGGAAAATGACGGATTTGGTCCCCGGGTATTTCAAAAGTAGAAAATCATCAATTATGGTCCTTGGGTTAATAAGAGGTGGCAAGCATGGTCCTTATACTACTTTTGGAAAGTTACAATTACAGCCCCTCATCTTTCACAAAATTACATTTTGGTCCTTGTATTTTAACTAATTATCAAATGGACCTTATGTATTAATAAACCAAACCAACCCCATTACCCTTACCACCAAATCTGATCCAATAACCCTCCCAAAGCCCACACAACTCAGCCCACCAACAATAAACCCCATCCCCGTTTTTATAATAACTTCCCCAACCTTTGACTTTCGTTGACCCCTCCTTCCACCTCACAACTTGGTCTGCCAAACTCAACCAACTCTCCACCCCCCCTCCTCTGCCATGCCTCCAGCTCACTTTCTCCACTCTTTGTCCCCCAACTTACCATTATAATCCAAGAAACATTAATTGAGCACAAATCTTTCCAAGCTATCAGAAGTAGGTGTGGAACACTTTTGGCGGCAAAAATTCATTCAAAGGTCAAGATACACTCTGAGCCATCCAACGGCTCAGGAGTGTAGTGGGAAGTGTGCAGTGGGTAAAACTAACCCTAGGAATTCAATATAAAAGAAAGAAGAAAGTGGCAGAAGAAGTAGTAGGGTTTTTAGATAGAAAATAGCTTTTATTGTAATTTAGTCTAATTTCTAGTGTAATCTTTATCTTTTTAGTTTAATTTCAAGTTCTGTACTCTTTGAAAACTCAGTTTAATATAATTTTAAGTTATCTCTAATCATCTTGCAGTATTCACCTTTTCACTTATTACCTTATTATCTACTTGTCTGCCTTTAGCTTGTTAATGTGCTTAATTGATGTTTAGATGGGCTCATCTCAGTTACTTATTGCTTAGAATGTAAAATGTAGCTTGAGTATCTCATAAGAAGTTAGTTCTCATCAATATTGAATGCAACTGTGTCATAATCAGCCTATGTAGCTTATTTGTGTTTGATTAGTAGAGATTGCTTATTGTTGAGTATTTTCTGTCTAAATAGTCATATTACAGCTTATTGAGTCTTGGTCCATCACTTTTGAGTATCAATTAGCCCTTTGATTTTTGAAATTTGTTCATCAGCTTTACAATAGGGGTGTTTGGATTTGCTGGCTTACCTAGGATTAAGTCTGTTTTATGTTGTTGTTGTTGTTGAATAAAACCACTCACATTAGGCTAGGTTAGTTCAATTAAGTAAGAGAAACAAGGATTGTAACTCAGAAAGTCAATATCCAAGTGTAACCTCCCTTTTTGATCTACTGTTTGAACTGTGGTAATCTAGGCTACTCATATCTGATCTAAAGTGATTATTGTAGCTTATTTTAGTTTCCATATCATAAATTATGATATAATCAGTTAGTAGATTAGGTTTAAATCTCATAAAAGTCAAAATAGATGGTTTTCACCAAAAGTCAAATTTGTAGGATCCTAGATTTTTTCTAAACTTGCAAGAATTTTTCAGATTTATGTAATGTGATTCAGGATCTGATCTTTTGATATGTTATAACATGCCATCTTAACTCTTGATTCCCCCACTTGTGTTATTTTTGTGAATTTTGCTCTGAGCACCACTTAGCTCCAAAGTAGCTTGCAGGGCATATGCATGCCCTGCTACACAGCCATCAATCTCAGACCCCAACTTTCAATGGACCCCCAAGCCTACTTAGTGGACCCCACAGGCTGCTTATTGGCTTTTTGAAAAGAAAAGCCAATAAGCAGTTCTTCAAGTCTCCAAGCTTATTTTTAGTTTTAGACCCCATTTGCTAGGGCTGCACTCCCCATACATTATGTCCCATTCTGCTTATCTACTGAGTGAGCAGGTTTAGTACCATGTTACAAGCCCGCTGGCTTCCCTAGTGGGTCCCATGGCTTGAGTTTTGGTTTATTGAGATGCTCATAAGCTCAGCTTTTCAAATAAGCTTTTACCTTGGGCTCTTGATGATCATGGTGGGTCCCACATTGGCCTAAAGATCACCTTGGAGGCCTGTTTCTTACTCAGTCCAAAGTAAGTGCTTATTGGGTTTCATTAGCTTATTTTTTTTTGCTTATTTTGTCATTTCTTACTTATTCCTAGTTATTGCATCCCATTGTAGCTTAATTTACCATTGTGGGTTCCTTGGGGCTTATTTTTAAGCTTAAAGCTCCAACAGTTGACCAAAGTCAACTGTTGAGCTAATAAGCACTCTTAGAGCTTATTTCTTGAATTCCAGCCAAGCCCCTTTCATTAAAGTTTCATTTCTCAAGTATTTATATATATTTGTAAAAGAAAATCCAGAAAAAACAAAATTTACCATAAGTGATAGCTTCTATTTAAGAAGCTTGAGCTTATTAGCTTATTTCTCAGCTTTTTCCTTAAGCACTTTTCTATTTTATATTTTTCTTATGTTTCTGCATGTATAATAGATTTTTAGAAAAAGTTTCAGATTTTTCTTTGTTTATTTAGTATTTATAATAATTAATATTAGTTTTTATTAATTAATAATCAGTTAATAATTAATAATAATTATTTAAATAGTCTTAAAAATATATTTCCTGTTTCAAAATTAGTTTTATGTTATTTTAGATTTTTCTAAGTTTTAATTTTATTTTTCTAAGCTTATTTTACATTTTCTTATTATTTAGTGTATTTTTAAATAGTATTAAATAGTTAATAATTAATAATAATTAGATAAAAAGTAAGAAAAATATAATTTTAATTTTAAAATTAGTTTTATAATATTTTAGATTTTTCCAAATTTAATTTTCATATTTTTAGTGTAATTTCATAATTAGTTATAATTTAGTTTAATTTAAATAATTAATAAGTAATTAATAAATAGTATTTAATTAATAGTAATTATATAAATAGTGTAAAAATTAATTTTAATCTTCTAAAAAGTTTCTTTTATTATTAGGATTGTAAAAATGTGATTTTCACTTTTGTAAGTATTTTATTTTACTAAAACTCGCTTTTTATTTTGTACGTTTACGTTTTATTTAAACGTAACGTACACGTTTTTAAATTTTAAACGTTTCTGGGTTTTCAAACTTTCCAGTCTTGTTTATATAGCTTATTTAAGCTATTCCTTTATAAATTCCTTAGTTTAATCAAACTCAAACCCCTTTTTCATCCAAATCCACCCGATCACGAAACCGTTTGTTACAATCCACACCTCGTCGGGACATAACGACCCGGGGAAACACTGTACTTCCACGGAGATTGATTCTAAGCCTTTGACCTTGTTGACCATTACCTGGTCAATTTAGGTTGACCGTTTGGAGCCAATCAGTCAATATGAAAAAGGATCGAATCATCCCAAAATATGGGTTGCCTCCGCGTCAAGAATGAATAATTGTGTTATGTTGTGTTTTTTTAATTTCGTACTTTTTTTATTAGCTTTTTTTTTTTCTAAATTTCGTATTGTAATATGTTTAAGAATTAATGTTATGGTTTTAAATACATGAAGTATTTGTTAAAGTTTGGAGTTGAAATTGAAAATAATTGAGGTAAAAGTGAGTTATAGATGAGTTATGTTACCATGGTGGAAAGTGGTTAGTTAAGGTTAGTGAGTTAAGTTATAACACACTGGCAACTTCCCTTATGCTCTAACGTTTGCATATATTGGTAATTTGGTATTATTAAAAAGTAAAAATGAATCAGCTTATCTACTTATAGGGTTGAATTATATTATTTTTACCTATAATCGTTAACTGTAATATTTAAAAATATAAAGTTTACATATATAGTTAAGTGCATTCCTTTTTATTATTATTATTATTATTATTATTATTATTATTATTATTATTATTATTATTATTATTATTATTATTTTCTTTTTGAACTGCAAATTTTTAAAAACATACATCACCTATCTCACATGTTAAAGGTGTAAATGTGTCAAGTTTATCAATATTGTTTGTTGGAGGTTTATAATTTGATTTACGAGTTGAATCGTATTCAACAAATTTTTAATCAACTAAGAATGAAATGTACATAAATGTTATTCAGGAAGTATACTGATTCGGTACCAATCATAGTTCGGTTTGAATGAGACGTTATGTAATGTATATTTATATGGTAATATGAGGGATTGATTTCGTAAAACACATGTTTTAAGTTACCAATTGTCAAACCTTAAGTATTCTTATATATAACAAGCATATTTGCCCGCGCGTTGCTGCGAGGCGATCGCATTTATGTTTATAAAAATTGTGTTAAATGGTACAAAGCCACATTCAACATAAGGCCTATCGACTCAAATATTTGCAGAAACCTAATTTATTTACAAAAGCAGTTTGATACAGTTACAGATTGGACAAAATTCCGAATGCAAAAAAAATTCTGGTTTACTTTGTAAGAAGCATCCCCAGCTTGTAACATACCACCTAGTGTGGAAGTCCATTTTCCAAAAGCAGCAATCATGCCCTCGAGATTAGCATCCGTTATACAAACCGTAGGTTGTTCTCCAAGGTTGGAGACTGCGAATATGCAATACTTGATCGGCATCACCAAGAGCTTTACTTTAGAAGCATGGCTCCAACATGATGTTCTGGGAAAAACAAACAAAGTTGCTATGTTGTTATGATTAGATATAAAATCAGTATATGATTGAGCGTAAAAACACTACAGTAACATACTAACATGGTACTAAATTCTTACGGGCAGACTGATGGACTAAATCTGCATTTATACCCCTTATTACACCATATGCTTCAATGTTTGCATCAGTCATCAGTGTATGTATGTGTGCGTGGATGTGTGTGCTAAAGTGCATACCCTGTCCTGTAACCATTTCAAAAAGGTAACCAAAACATCAAATCCTAAGCCTAACCTTTTATCACCCTAATAGCAAATGCTTAAAACAATCTGTAACCATTGACGACTAACTACTATACATTTTAAATATACCAGATCAGATTTCCCAACGATAGCCAATCTCAAGAACTCAATACTTCATTCAAATATTGTTCCAATCTTTGTTCTCGGGAAAGTAAATCAAGCTTAAAGTCAGAATTGTTTCAAAACTAATTCAAAATACAAACTAAATGTAGTAATCTGATTTCTACTTAAAAAATTTATCCCTCATAATTCTCCAATTCAATAAAAGAAAACAACTAATGAAGCTCTTTACCTCATCAAGAAATTTCGGAAGACATCTGGGTCGCATTCACGTCAAGCCGCAAAACATGGGCATTTTCAGCTTCTGCATTGGTTCCTTGCATAGTGGCATCCCCTAAGCCTGTTTTTGCAGTTTTTTTATGCTTCTAGAAGTGGATTATCTCATGTATGGCGATGTCAGTACAGTGTGTACGGGTAATTTTCCAACTAACCTTCAGTTAAATTTGCCGTATTTTGGTGCATATCATCACACATTCCTGCAAATGTATAAGATGTCGTGTGTTGTAAGGGCTAAAATTAATTCGCGGATATCTTTTAGGTCAATTTTGGGAGCCTTAACTTACCTTGAATAGGTTGCTGATGATAGTTTACAGGAGCACAGATAGATGCAAAAGGATGGACCACAGTGCTGTTAGTACCTATGCAACCAAGATAAAGCATGTAATAAAATTAATAGTAGGATATCCATAGTATGATGTTTACTTCTTTAGGACTTTCACACACCTGTATTTTAATCAAGGCAAGTAGCAACGTCTAGTCCACCTGCAATCTGTATGTTGTTGTAGCGCGTTGCTGATGTGCTTTCAAAATCCTCAGGAGTGCCGTCTTTAATGTTTCTTAATGAGTGTTTGGTGGGAGCATTTTCAGTTTTCAATTCAGTTTCAAGTGGTCGCTCATACGTATCTTGCATACAACACTTACCTTCCAAACACCTCCTGCATAAAGACCTGAATGTTCACGGAATATATAAAGTTAAAAACCTTAAAATAGTGAAGTCCTACAAATATGTTGAATTATAAGTGATGCTAATAAAGTGCAAGTAAATATGCCGATTATTGACACCTCAGGCATTACCAATATGTTTTAAGATTTGGGTAAAAGCAAGCATGGTTTTAAATTTTTGAATGATTTGGCAAATTTACATATCTATCTCTACATTTTTATTAACTGATTATCGGATTTCAATCATTCAACTTTTAATAATTACTTTTGGAATATACATTTACCACCACTCATTTCAAAAGTAAAGTAGCATTCTCTCTACACTAAGATCCACATTTTGATTTTCTTCAACCAAATAGACCTTATTCAAGTCCATAATTTCTTGAAGATAAAGGACATAGATATATAAACTTTCTTATATGGTTTTAACACTGCCTCATCAAAAGTCATAGCTTAAACAGATTTTATAATTGATTTCTTTCCCGCACTCCGACATAGAAGTAAGCAAATAAATGCAGATTAGGTTAATTAATATAACAAAGGTATAAAGCGCAAACGAAAAAATCCATGCTCTAAGTGTGTTAAGTAGTTGTTTAACGGAAGACACACATTTCAAAGTTTAAAGTCAATCGAGACATCTTTATCACCAGTTTTTATTATGTACAACTTCCTACCAATTTCAGAGGTATGTGATATTTTCTAGTGTTTGGCTATGCTTTAGCAACAGCAATAATTTATACTAAATATTCTCTTATTTAAGTGTCATGTTGAACGTAAAACATTAATTAGTAAGCATTTGTGAATGTGGAACTAAACTAAATAAAATCAACTCAATTGACAAAATATACTACCATATACTTAAACAGCCTATGTTTATGCTCTTAAGACACAAACATATTTACATTACTCAAGGGAGATGGGTGATGATGCCTATGCACAAATGAACTATGGTTTAATAATTGAATGTTGGTGGAGCACCAAAAATTTGTCAATCCCATAATCAAAATTAAACATATTACAAAATTAGAAGAAATAATTTTAGGTATTGGTGTTAGTAAAGCAACAAAATTAATTTGGGTAAAAGTGTATAACTTCATACCTAGGTTTCAAAAAACTCATCTACATCTGGATTCCGAATTTGTAATCTTTTTATGTGATTCTCCAGGTCTTTGTTTCTTTTTTGTTTCTGTTCTTCGGGGTTTGGTTTTAACAACTTCATTCTTAAGTCAATAGCTTATTACATTCTCTAAACATCATAAAGTGAGTACCCAAACCACCCCCGTTCAAAACCTATAAACATGTTTAACTAAATGTCTAAATGACTCTTATACCGAATATAATAACAACTACAGTAATGATATAAAGAATGAAAGAGTACAAAAAAGAGGAAAAAGGATGAGAACCTGTTTACGAAGTAATGCCATACTTTTACGACGCTTATAACCAATCCTCTTTTTGCGAACAATTATAGCTTCGAGTTCTTCAATCATTGTCATTCTTTCAGCTTCATATGACCCAATCGTCTTTGCTTCTGCTGTTTGATAACCAACCGCCTTCAAAACAAATTTCAAACAATGTTCGATTAGCAACTGTAATAACCTGGCATCAAAAAAAGTTAGCATCACTTAAACCGTTGTTCATATATTGTGCTATATCCAGTCCAACCGTTGTTCATATATATGAACAAAGTTAGCATCACTTAAACCATTTCAGCACCTAAACCCACCCATCTCAGGCCCCATTTTAGCACCTAAACACGCTGATTTCAGCCCCAAAACTAACACCCATTTGAGCCCCTAAAACCACCCTCAACCCCTAAACCCACTCGTTTCAGGCCCCATTCCAGCACCCAAACACAGCAATTTCAGCTTCCGTTTCGACACCCAAACCCACCCATTTCAGCCCCTAAACGTACCCATTCTAGGTCCACTTCAGCCCCCAAATGGACCCATTTCTAATGTGGAATGCAGGTTTGGTTTACATTTTTGGCCTATTCCTCGTTTCTTTAGTGATTTGGTATGCTCCAAACACACCTTAATTATGCAGCAGGTTGATCTAAATATGCATCATTTATGACTTGGAAAGCTGTGTATCTACTTTTTTCAAAACCCACTTTGATCTAATAGTCGTATGTCTTCATTATTTGTTTTGTGAAACCTAATAGTCATACAAAGCTGTGAATCTACTATTTTTGAAACCCGATAAGTTAATTAGCAATCCCAAACAGTGGGTAATCACCATATTCAGGCTTGCAACTTAAGAGTTATTTGCTTGTATAAAAATCCATTTTATTTGAAATACATTCATCACTAATGATTGAGGCCATTCTATGTCGTTAGTAGGTAAAGTTCTAATTTAGATGAAAAGGCCCTATCCATTGTTATACCTTACGCTAATAATTCACTACTATAGAAATAGAATTCAAGTATGTAACAGTTACTCACAGCAAGCCTTTTCAACTGCAAGATCAGATTTTTCTTCATAGTCGTTGCAACTGCATAATGTTCAAAAAAGAGGGAGAAGATCAAATGCAGACTTATAAAAGGATAGATAGGTAGTTTATGAAGTTTTTAATACCTTTTTTAAGGTCAATTTAGAGAGTCATTTTAGACAATAACATGTCCAATAGATAAATGTAACGAATTATCCTCTTGAAGATCCGATATATAACATAGAATTGCCATACATTCACACACCCGGAACAACCGTCATGATTGTGTTAAATATTTTGTATATGTGTGACCGGTGTAGGATTATATGCTTATCAACTTGAGCTTAATGCCTTTTTAAAGCTCATAAGCTTGACTTGATAGGCTTACAATTTTTTTTCTATAATAAACAACCCCTTAATCCACATAAATAAGCTAATCCAAATACTCCCAAAAAATATGATAATAAATTACACCATAATAACACAACTGATTTCACAAACAAAAAATATAAAGTAAATAAAGTATACCTTCAATAGTGTCTCTCGGAGTCTTGAATCCCAAACCAATACTCTTCTAGAACCTGTTCCCACCTTTCCATGGCCTCTTGCCCTTTCGAGAACATGTTCTTCGAACTACCATACAACATCACATATTTAATTCACTTGCTAATTTCAACAAAATCATACAGTTGCAAAAAAATTAGAATCCTCCAAAAACCCTAAAATATGAAAATATAAAACATAATGTAATTAAGGTTGATAAACTTACAAAACTATCTTAAAATCTTGAAATTGAATCCGTCTCAACCAACCTGGAAAAATATAGCACAACAATCAATACATGGATAGATTAAGCATGCGAAGGAAATTGTTTGCAAGAATAATAAAACTCAAATATGTGTTTGTGTTTTGTGTTTTCTGTTTTGTGTGTGTCTTTTGTGGTGTGTGCGTGTGTTTTTAGAGAGAGAGAGAGAGAGAGAGGAGTGTGTGTGTTTTTAGATAGATGAAGATGGTAGTAATATGTGGAAGAATCGAGAGTCTGCCATATGTGGTTAGTCACCACGCTAATTGTACGATGGAGGTGATTAAAGGGCTTAATATGTGAACAGTAACTTCTAAATGTTTCTTGGCCAATGGGCTCTTGCCAAAGTGCTCTTTTACCATTGTTGGGCCTTTGACTTGGGTTAATCACCATTTCTCAACCAATAGCACTGAAGAGTAAGCGAAAAAAGAGACATTAAGCTTAGTAATTAGTGTCACGTCATCTTTACCTATTAGTATATAGTATAATTCAAAAATGTTGCTAAAACACTTGTATTTATAGAGTAAGTTTTCTGTAATGATAATTTATTTTAAATAAAACAAATGTTTTATCAAAACAAGAAATTATGTCATTTTTTTTATCAAACCAACTGTTTGGAACATCTCTTTACAACCAATGACACATAACTTAAACATTTTTTTAATTGATTTTATATGTACTCACTCTGATTAGATATGAATTCTTAAACATGTAACTGCTATAATTAGTGTATACTGGATTTTAAACACAATTAAACACAATTTTAATCAGATATTAAGAAAACGGTCTATCACACGGGTAAAGATCTAGTTTTACATACATATGAAAATATACAAAAATCATTTTAACCCTTTTAATTTTCCTTGTACGTATTAAACTCATAAATAAACTAGGTATATCGAAAAGGGTAATTTGACATCCCGGTGGTGAAAAACTGAAAATTAAACTAGTCAAATTAATTACTCAACATGTTAAACCCCATTTTCAATTCGCCAGATGTTAATTTCTCACGAATCATAACAAAATATCGTTCCGTCAATTCTTGATCTTCTTCGATTAACCCCCACAAAAAACACAATCAATTTTACAAACCCTAAATTACATCAACAAAATCTCAATTACACGAAATTCATTCAATTTATAAGAGAAAAAAAAAATGGATTATGAACTGTTTAATAATGACTACACTGAGGAGGATTACGCTTATGCAGCTGATAATGATATTGATAATGTTACTTTCTGTTTATTTTATTTCATTTATTGTATTATTTTAGCTTAATTTATAAGTAAATGATATGTTGTTTCATTAATGCCTGTTGTGTTAGTTAGGCTTTATGTAGACGATAAGTTTCGGCTTTAAAATTTACAACTGAATGAATCCTGTGATCATTATTATATGTTGCCTGCTTATCGTGTTAGTAGTGTTGAATCATCTATTTCGGTTTTAGTTTTTTTTAACAGAAATGTGATGACTAACTTCATATTTCGTGTTCTGTAAGAATTATGTAACCAGCATTTCAAAATAGATAAGTTTGATATGAAGGGGCGGGACTATACGTAGGTATGCTAGCTTTGAGGTTAAAGTGATGATATCGGATTTAGAGTTGTTATGTATACGATGAGATATTCAAAAGTAATAAGTTTGATATTAGATTCTCAAGTGTGTTTTTTTTTTTTTTTTTTTTTTTTTTTTTTTTTTTTTTTTTTTTTTTTTTTTTTTTTATCTATTGGAATGGTGGGGCTATAGTTTCGGCAGAGATGAAGGTTTAAATGTGCGACTTCTGTTTTTTGTAAAATGCAGGAGAATGTAGTGTTGGAGGGTGATGAAGGGCAAAGATGTGGGATTTGCATGGATGGCGTTGTTGATAGAGGAGTTTTAGATTGCTGTCAACACTGGTATATGCTTTCATTACTTATCGTGATTGAAATTGCTGTTAAATTTCATTGGAGGATGTTCTGTGATTAAATTCTTCATTTCCTTTCGTTTTAGGTTTTGTTTTTCATGCATCGACAACTGGGCTAGTATCACTAACTTATGTCCACTTTGCCAGAATGAATTTCAGTTGATCACTTGTGTTCCTGTAAGTGACGCAGTTCCTGTTTTTGTTCTATTATATACTTCATTGTAAACTAATTATAAAAAAGTATTGCCTGCGTATGTGGACTAATATGTTTCCTACAAACGAATATGCGACTCTGCTTCATTGTTTCAAATTAGTTTTCTGTTTTTTGAATATGTGATCCTTGGAGTGATCTGAACGTTTTACGAGTTTGCTGTTACTATAGTTGTTAAACTCTTACGAGTCACAAGTTAACTCTTACGAACCGAGCCAGATTACCCCTAAAACGACTCGGAAATGACCTCGACTCTTATGATTTATTCACCGAGTCTTCTGAGTTGAGGTGACTCGTGACTCATACGAGTCAGAAAATCATGTAAACGTTTAGTGTAATTTAAAAAAAAAAAAAAAAAAAAAAAAAAAAAAAAAAAAAAGAAAGGACTACTCTTTCTTATTAAAGCTATGTGTTTGAAGCCATTCAGTGACTTCACACCATCGACACTCCCCTCCTCCACTGCTCTTGAAAACAAAATTCTTAAACGATTATCCTGTCTATTTGAGTTTAAAGACACCTAGTTGTAATGAGATAAATACATGGGCTTTAATTGGTGTAGCATAACTGTCTGCACTAGCACTACATGAGTTACTGCTTTCTTATGACTATAAGTAAGCACTTGATTTATATCTTTAAGCAAGCTTCAAGAGTAATATACATAAGGTCGTAGGACCAGTTCAAAGTGATATGTAAATTGGGGCAGTTTCATATCTCCCCTCCTTTTAGTTGGAAATTTCATATATACCCAAACATGCATTAAAAACATTGTACATTATGCATTCAATACTTGCACTTTGAGTATATATGAAATTAATCCATGTAAATTTATTGACAGTTGTCTATCTGATTCTCATTCTGTAGTAGAGTACATTTAACAGTGTTTTGTAAAAGGAATAAAAAGAATGGATGTTTTGGATGCTTACTCTTAAGTTCGCTTGTTATGAAGGTATACGATACTATTGGAGGTGTCCAGCCTGACGATGGTTCTGCAAGGTAACAAAATTCTTGCACAAATATTTTACCATGATGAGCGGAGAACAACTATACCTCTGGCAAGATGCCAGCTCTATTTTGAGCTAGTGCTCATCATCATGCTGTTGATTTTGATATGTGTAAATACTAACAGTTTAAGTATGTAGCAGTATCTAATATGACTTCCTTTTGTTGTTCCAATGCAGAGATGATGATGATGAAGATTGGAGTGTTGAAGGAGATAATAACACACTTTCTTTTCCATCATACTATATTGATGAAAATGTAAGTCCCATTCAATGGACATTTGTTCCTGAAGAAACATTTTTTTAAACCTGTCAAATACACGTTATTTATATCACTAAAATGAAGGATAATGTATGCACTGTAAAAAAATATTTTGTATGTTAATTGTTTGTTAAATATAATAAAACATACAGAAATCTTAGCCAGGCTGATTGACAGGCTAGTGGATGCATCGTCATTCAAAGTAGATTCACTATAAAACGTGCTTAAACAGCATGGTAGAACTGAACTTTTAATGTTTGGTTTTTCATGATAATTGATAAAAGCCTGCGGGGATTACTAGGGATATCTCATAACAGGGGGGTCTCATATTTTGACAAGTAAGAAAGATATAAACTTTTAAAGTCGTGTAAATCTGTTGAAAGATATTGAGCTTTCATCATAAGCATATTTTGAGAGATTCAGCATTTTTGATACATGTGTTGATGTCTACAGTCTACACGCCTCAGAACTGTATTTACTATATGATCCCCAAGGATAAAATTATTGAAAGTTTCAGTGCTATTGTAGAAATTCTGAGAAGCCTGTACGGCTGTGCTTACAAATTACAATTGATATACGTCCTCATGCTATTTTGATTGTATGTATCTATGTTTTCGTCATCATGTAGGCAGTCAGCTGTTTGGAAGGAGACAACTGCAAAATTCGAAGCCAGTCAGCCAATACTGAAGAAGATCCAGATCTTGATACATCAATCGCTTGTGATTCATGTGATTTGTGGTATGTTTTCTATTGTTAAATTGGTAATCTTTGTAAATCTATAGTTTACTATATCAAAATTATATGATGTGAAAAGTCTGCTTATTGATGATTGACTCATGGATATAGGTATCATGCCATATGTGTTGGATTTAATGCTGATGGAAGCCGTGAGACTTCGTGGCTGTGCCCAAGGTAATATTTGTAACTTTGTAGGAGACATGTCTCAGTCGAAATAAATACAATATGCAAACGTTCTTCAAATCTCAAGGTTGGAAACCACTACTGTTAAAGGATATGGTAACAGACTTCACTTGTTTATACAGGTGTTTACTTGATGAAGCATCACAAAAGTTGGAAATGGGGCCAAACAACCTTCATGGTTCTGAAAGATCTGGCCATGAGCATTTAGGGGATGCCACTTTTCCCATGAACATGTCTGTATCTGTTGCTGATGCGGGAGAGACAGCTGTTGTTGTTTCAAATATTAACGGAAATCAACAGACCGAAGTACCCTGTGAAATCTCGATTTTAACTGTAAATACAAATAAAGACTTGAAAATTGGTATGACAGATCTTATTTGGGATAGTTGTTCATGTTTTGGTTTTGTGCTAAAAATTCTGCTACTTTTGTTGAAGGAAATCAAGATGATGAAGAAAGGAATCAAATAATGATGCCAGATTCAGATGTTTGTGCTGAGATGGGGATTTATAACACATCTGGTGATGGTAATTGCAAATTGGAAGAACAGCTGGCTGAGAAAGTTATCAAGGAACAGAAGATAGAGGCTATGGAACTAGATTCTTGTTTATCACAGGAAACGTCTACATTGGTCTCAGAATCCTCACAGCTCTTTGAGTCAAGCGGAAATTTCAGAGAAGAAACAAGTTCATCTGATAGGTCAAAAACTTCGGATTTGTATGAAGAAAACAGCACTCTTGAATCTGGTATATATGCTTCCTGCCTCTATCAGTTTTTACTACATCAAGTGTCCTCCTTAATATTAGCAGACATTGATTAGTGAATATAAATAAATACGGTATATGTTACATTACATCTTCATTTCTTTTCCTAGCGCTTATAGCTTGTAATTATTGATTACCTAGATAAAGATGATACTACTGCAGAAGTGATAAAGAAGAAAGTTTCTAAAGTACGTAGGCTACCAGGTGCAAACTCTTTCCAGGCTGTTTTAACTGAGCATCTCAAACACTGGGTCCTTAAATGGGCCTCTTGATGGTGCTTTAAAAAAATTTAATCCCTTGACTGTTGCTTACTTATACCTCCTAATTGCGTGCAGCTGCCAAAAACTCTGATAAGAAAGAAAAAGCTGGCGGAATCACAGCTGCAAAAAGAAAGCAAAGAGATTGCAGGTTCTTTTTCTTACTTGCTACTTCTTTGTTTTGCCACTGATATGATGAAGTTGTCAAATTATGTCTCATAATGGAGGGGATGTAAGAATAGATTAAGGGGCTTTGTTTTGGAGTTGATAGGTGACATGTGGGACATGAGAAGCAGGATAATTATGTTAAAATGAGTTTGCTAAAGCAATTTAAGAGAAATGATCAGTGAAGAATATTAATTACTCTTCAAGCAGAACCATAGACAATGAACCTAATTTGTTCAAATAAAAATGATAAAACAGCAGAATACCAGAACCATTTTTTACCTGGTTTCCTAACCCACACATTTAGGTTTTAATCTCACATATTAATGGTTGTCATAATCTTAGTAGCCTTTTGAGTTTGTAGAGCCTTTGTTTATATCTGATGCCTACTTTTATATTTATTGTAGTGCTGAGGAATTGGAACCCAAAACGAAGATGCAGACCACTTTGTCTGCAAAGAGTGCTAAAACTGAGAGGAGAAACCGAGGTGCTCATTCTATAAATGAACCCCAAGAATCTGTTTCTAATGACTCTAGCAACTCGAATAAGTGCATTGTGAAGAAGCGAAACGTGGTCACTGATATAAGAGATATAGTTCAAGGGACACACAACAGACCTTCAAAGCGACTTGCACCTGAAGAAACCTCATCTGGGTTGAGGATAAAAAAGATCATGCGAAGAACAACCGATAATAAAGACTCGTTAGTGCAAGTTCAGAGTTTAAGGAAGGAAATTAGAGAAGCTATACGTAACCGATCATCTAAAGAAGCTGGCGATAATATTTTTGATCCAAAGCTTTTAGCTGCGTTCAGAGCTGCTTTAGCAGGACAAACAACTGAAACAAGACCACAGCCTGTGGATGTGAAAGCAAAGAAGGCTTTGATGCAAAAGGGAACTGTACGTGAGAATTTAACCAAGAAGATCTATGCAAGTGGTGGGAAACGAAAACGAGCATGGACCCGTGATTGCGAGATTGAGTTTTGGAAGCACCGATGCTCGAAAGTATCGAAACCTGAAAAAATTGAAACTTTGAAATCTGTTCTTGATCTTCTTAGAAAGGGTCCTACTGAGGTTAAGGAGATTAAAAAGGAAAATACCCTAGAGACCGGTAATTCGATTCTTTCAAGATTGTATGTTGCAGATGCGTCTGTTTTTCCCAGGAATGCCGATATCAAGCCTCTTTCTGTGCAACCAAATGATTCTTTGGTTGATAGTAAGGTGACCAAGGTTGCTGTTCCATGCAA
Source organism: Artemisia argyi (assembly GCA_030686995.1). NCBI lineage: Eukaryota > Viridiplantae > Streptophyta > Magnoliopsida > Asterales > Asteraceae > Artemisia > Artemisia argyi. Next base: position 78,927,544 of record CM060694.1, read on the forward strand.
TAACAGTGGACCTGCACCTAGGAAAGTAAATCCAAATAAGAGCTCAGACCAGTCATCCAGATCTACAGGTGGGTCTCTAGTGAAGGCCCAGAAGGAATCAGGCAATGGAAATGACGTTAAATTTGACAAAAAGAAATGGGCTCTGGAGGTTCTTGCGAGAAAGACTGCTGTCGCGGGAAACAATTCCTCACAGGGACAAGATAATGCGGTGCTCAAAGGAAATTATCCTCTACTGGTATGTCAAACTTTTGTTATGTACTCAGTTGGCAAAATAGGAGAGTTCCGTTGGTTGGGTAATAGCCGAACAGGTAAAAAATGTCTAACTCTTTTAGTACGTTAAAATGGGTTGGGCTAAACTGTCAAAACTTTATTTAAATAATACGATAAAACTATTTTGTATTAAATAATAATGTAAGTTTTCTAGATTGAGGAGGTCATGAACATTTGAGATGGGTGATTCTGACCCCCCCCCCCCCCCCTCGTCGACCCATTTGACCTATTATCTTTTTTAGCTGAGTTAAAAGCTTGTTCGTTGGGGATTAAAAAAGCATCCAAACGGGTCTAGATTGCCACCTCTGTCACTGTATAAGGTAAAATTATGTTGCTTTCTTTTTGAGCAGGCTAAACTTCCAGTCGAAATGCGCCCAAGTTTGGCACCTAGTCGCCACAATAAAATCCCCATTTCAGTTAGGCAGGTATGATGTGTTCTTGATGTACGTATACTTGCGCTACTACAAAAATGTTGGAAATAACTTCATAGATTGTTTTTATAGGCTCAACTTTACCGACTCACTGAACATTTTCTGAAAAAAACAAACATGCCAGTCACTCGGCCAACTGCAGAAATAGAGTTGGCTATTGCAGATGCCATCAACGTCGAAAAAGCAGTTGCTGATAGATCAAACAGCAAGCTAGTTTACGTCAATTTGTGTGCTCAGGAGTTATTACACCGGTCAGATAATATGGATTCTTCTACCGCCCCGGAGTCAGAACCTAAACCTGACCCAGAAACTGTTAAGGGTGATGATATTCCCACCAGTGCTGACGTTGATGTTGATGTTGATGAAGCCCTTAGAAATGCTGGTCTCTTGTCTGATTCTCCCCCAGCTAGTCCAAATCAGTACGAAACAGATGATACAAAAGAACAAGATGGTCCTGATAATGTATTTGAAATAGATCCTCAACCAGAACTTGATATATATGGTGATTTTGAGTATGATTTGGAGGATGATGAGTTTATTGGTGCTAATCCGATCAAGACCACCAAGCCTCAGCAAGATGATACAAAAATAAAGATGGTTTTCTCTACACTTGACTTTGATAAGTCAGATAGTGCTCGGCGTTTTGAGGATCATGAAGCACCAGTTGTGATGGAAAATGCAAATGAAGATAATAAAAAAGAGAAAAGTTCACTACTTGAAGGAGGTGAAGATGAAAACCTTGATGAATGTGAAGACATATATGGCCCTGACAAAGAACCTCTTATTAACAAGTATCCAGACTTAAAGCTGCCTGATTTGATAACTGAAAACAATGTTGCAGAAGTAAAAGACGACAAAGGATCAAACCTAGCAGTCAAGGCATGTGCACTACCTAATGGAAATTGTTCAGAAAATTTAACAGATTTGTCCAATAAGTCTCTAGAAAAGGTAGAAAAGAAGGAGAAGAAACCACATGCTGATAAGAAGCAGCAGTCGGATAAATGCAGTTCTGTATTTAAGAAGGTTAGTGATGCATTTGTTCAGAGCGGCAACATTTCATTTCACTTTAATGAAAATTGTAACCTCAAAATATTCCCCTTTTCACAAAATAGGTCCATGTTTGTTTAAAAAATTCAGACCTACTCGTCCGATTCAAATTTGATGTAGATGTATATATTTGCTGAGCTCCAAAAGTTGTCTCTGTCCCAAAAGTGAGTTCATTATACCGTGTATGGCCAACGTTCTTGGGAATATGTAGAAATACCTCTGCAGTTATGTGACAATGAACACTCTTGGATATACTGTTGAAATAGAAAAGCACAAATAATCATCATATCTAAGTATCTAACAATCATTAACTGTTCATTTTTGCAACATATAGGGTCTTCTTGCATTGCAAGGTTTGTAACGAAAGGCCTAACGAGAAATTCTATCGAATGTCTTTGCATCTATGACAAACAACTTAGTGAATTTAGTTTTTCTTCTTTCTGATTCTTGTAAGCTAATTGTTTCTTTGTAATCCATGTGCAGGTTGAAGCATACATAAAAGAACACATCAGACCATTATGCAAGAGTGGGGTGATCACAGTGGAACAGTACAGATGGGCTGTTGGAAAAACAACTGACAAAATCATGAAGTACCATTCAAAAGATACCAATGCCAATTTCCTCATCAAGGAAGGGGAGAAAGTTAAGAAACTTGCTGAACAGTATGTTGAAACTGCCCAAAAGGTAGAAAATAACAAATAACGGTCTGCTGAGAACAGTGTGTTGAAACTTTTTGAACAATTTTATGTGCATATGATTAAATCATGTTAGAGCAGTGGTGAAGGCCACCCGAAAGGTAGATAGCAACAAGTATGTGCTCCATCTTGCTCCAGTTCCGGGCGTTTCAAGTTACTGAAGAATGAGGCTGCCCAATAGGGTAAAAGCTAACAAAGGCCGAGACTAGTGATGTAATTGTGTTTGTCAAATATTTCTAATGAACATGAGCTTCCAAAAGCTTATGAAGAGATTTTGATCTTGCTGAGGCTGCCTGAAAGGAACTCTGTTGATTGTTCATGTTTCTGTTTTGGAAATCTTTGAAGAAATGAATATTGTCAAATGTGGTACATCTTCAGGGATCAGAAGAAATTCGAGCGAGTGATCTTGGCGAATTAGTCGATGGTTGAGGTATGTCTTACCTTAAATGTAACCATTACAGCACTATGTAAGTATAAATGAATCCTTTTCCCTTATGTGGAATATGTTATTTTTCTGTAGATAAAATTGTTACCTTGCTCTACTTTCTTTTCAATTTAACTTATAAAAAGTATAATTTTTCAATTGCACAAACCCTCCATATTTGTTTTGCTTAGTGTCGGTCAAATCAATTGTTCATATATTTATGTTTTTTTGGATCAGCAATGAAACAGGTTGACTTGATGTTCAGTTTTGCTCTTTTTGCGCAAAAGAAGTGCAAGTATGAACCATGGAACCATAAAATCAACCCCGAACATGTCTAAATAGAGTATTTTTGTCGTGTATTATGTACATCAGTTGTCTACTAATAATCCCAGAAAGACTATTTAAAAAGTGGAACTGCAAAATCGTTCCTACTTCTGATCCTTGCATCTGACATTCCAAAGTTTTCTACATTTCATTAGCTATTTTGCATGTTTCACGCAACGAAAAAACATTTGATATCCAAGAAGATACATTATATCCAGGAACCCATTTTACTATATACTTAGGAGAATTTCTAATTTATTTATTTCACACAAGGAAAAAAAGACATATACTTATATGACACCAAAGTTGTCCCAATAGACTAACAATCATGGTATCAAGACCTTGGCTGCTACCGATACTACTCACATCTGTATAATCTATCGCTACCAAGAATATGTATTTGTTGACTATACAGAAGTCAATATATTTGAAGGGGTCAGATAGTCAAAACTGACCACACACAATTTATCTCATGCCGACGATGCCTTCACTAACACGTATCATGATCAGCCTGAACATGGCTGCTGGATGGCTTGCCTATCTGCAGACATTCGACTGGCGGGATGGCTGGTGATAACAACTCACCGAAAGTCTTCCAGCAGAACGGGTCATAAAGATGGTACCTTTCTTGAACTGGCTTTAGATTGATACCATTTAGGTGCACATCTGTACATGGCATACTGTCACTACATGCCAAATGCACCGGCTTGACTGTGTATGTTCCTCTTATCCGTTCATAGCTGATTCCTGATAGTGCGACAGCAGATGATTGGTTTTTACAGTTTTGTTTATCGCAGTAGTATTGATCGATTACTATGGGTAACTGAACTTCGGAAACTTGAATGTTTGAGAACATTACTCCTTGGACCGATCCTGATCCACCCTGCATAGTTACAGTTTGACCTAAAAGTCAACATGTAGGTCTTGTTTCTTTCTAAAAGAGCATAATATGACAGGAAAGCTACTTTACCTGCCATGTTTTGATCCGGACACCATTCATGGTGTTATGCATCATGATATCCCGAATAGTGACATTTGAGACGCATGCTTTTGTGTTATCTTTTCCTAAACTTCCAATGCTAATGCCATGACCCGGTCCACAATTAACATTATGTACATATATGTCTGAACACCCGGTCTGTATTGAAACACAATCATCTCCTGCACAAATAACTAATGCTTTAAGAATTGATCTTAGCATCTAAAAACTGTTAGATGTTTGTCATGTTTTCATCTAAAAGTACTGTTTTCATCTATTGTGATAAAATCTTTTGGCATTGGAAAAAATTTGATTTTGAAGGTAATTACCACATGAGAGATCGGTAGTGTGTATTAACACATTCTTAGAATTCTGTAAGTGAATCCCGTCTGTATTTGGGCTATCAGCAGGCGACGAGACTTTAAAGTTATATACTGAGACTCCAACACAATTATCGAACTTCAGGTGGCATTGAGGGCTGTTCTGGATTGTTATGCCAGTGACTGTTACATCGAAGCTTCCATAGAACCTCAATGCCTATTTCAATACCATAACGTATATCATCAAAGTATGTAAAATTATAATCTTGATGTATTTCTTGGTTAAATCATAGATGGTACTTACAGTTGGTTTGATGCTCGGCATCTGGCCTCCGAGTGAGCTGCTTATCTGCCATATGAGCAAATCAACAATGTTAAAAAAGAATTAAAGCGAGTTATGGCAAGTGGTAAAGGTGGCAATTTTAACCTATTTAGTTATAACTTGTTGATTCGAGTTACGTTTTATCAGGTCAAATAGACACTATCAAAAAATTATGGTCAGAATTAATACAAAGTGCATTTGTAGTGTATATAAACCTCCAAATTAACCTCGTTAAAAAGTATTATTACTCGGTACACCTAAGCATTACAGTAGCTATTTATTAGAAGCGAATGAAAGTGTTTGCGGATTAACCCAACCGGAACAAAAAACTACTGATCTTGACGCCGTTCAAAAAAAAAAAAGTAATTACCGATGAATTGGTGCTTTGTTGATGTGTGCCATTGATGGGAACTATTAGTTTTAGTTCATCGTCGAGTGGATCGCTTAATGGAGTGTTTTTCCACCAAATAGAGCCACTGCCATCTATAGTTCCTCCCCCTTGAATGGTGAGTCCAACTAGTTTTGTGAACAAGATCCATTGAAATAGCCCTGAACCATAAGGTTTGAAGCTTGATGGAGCAACTATGGTACCATCAACCTGTCAAAATCCCATAGAAAGTTAGCACATTTAGCTTAGAATGATGCACAATGCATTTATAAAACACTGTACTACAATATAGTTCATTATCCATCCTTTTACAGTATATGTTTATACATATACTAACTAAACAATGATGCCCTTCATAACATGTTATTAACTTTCAAAACGTGCTTAAATATGCACATTTTGATGCCGTGTTATAAATGTTTTGATATTATTTAGACTACGCAACGTCATTAGAATGCATGTGTCAAACACTTTTTAAAAATTTATAACATATAGTAAAAACAAAATGAAAATAAATACAAAGGCCGTCGGTACATCGATAGAAATACATTGCTAGCATAAACCTTTAATTAAGAAAATACAAGTGATAAAAACATCTGTTTTATCTTGGAGCCTTATTCAATATATTTATCTCTATGTTTTAAGGAAAAATAATAAAAGCCTTGTTTTGTCTATTTTTAATACCTGTCATTCGTAGGGTAAAAACCATACAATAGCCACGTACTTTTCAAAATTGTCCGTCTAAAACCACTTACTTTTTTATTACCTTACTTCACCAACGAACTATCAAATTCTGTTCCGACTTCACCAATATAACCTTGAAGTGACAATTTTACCCTTATCTTCTTTACCATCACTTGCATCGTTAGTCCTTAATACTAACGTACGTTAGTCCTTTTGCACCTTTTTGTTCGTTTTTTCACGTTTTTGACCGGTTTTGCACATTTTTATACGTTTTTGTACTTTTCATCTGGTTTTACACGTTTTCATCCGTGTTTACACGTTTTGGTCCGTTTTTGCACGTTTTCTTTCGTTTTTCCACTTTTATAAAAAAAAATCGAATAAAATTTTTTTTCGAATAATTTTTTTTTAAAAAAATATTTGAATAAAATATTTTCGAAAAAAAATATTTTTTCTAAAATATTTCCGAAAAAAATAATTTTTATTCAAATATTTTTCTAAAAATATTTTTTACACATTCTTCGAAAAAAATTTTCTAAAATTTTTTTCTAAAAATATTTTTCTAAAAAATATTCGAAAAAAAATATTTTTTCTAAAAAATATTTTTTTAAAAAATTTTCGAAAAAAAATATTTTTTCTAAAAAATATTTTTTTTCGGAAATATTTTAGAAAAAATATTTTTTTTCGAAAATATTTTATTCAAATATTTTTTTTTTTAAATTTATTCGAAAAAAATTTTATTCGATTTTTTTTATAAAAGTGGAAAAACGAAAGAAAACGTGCAAAAACGGACCAAAACGTGTAAACACGGATGAAAACGTGTAAAACCAGATGAAAAGTGCAAAAACGTATGAAAATGTGCAAAACCGGTCAAAAACGTGAAAAAACGAACAAAAAGGTGCAAAATGATTAACGTACGTTAGTATTAAGGACTAACGATGCAAGTGAGGGTAAAGAAGATAAGGGTAAAATTGTCACTTCAAGGTTATATTGGTGAAGTCGGAACAGAATTTGATAGTTCGTTGGTAAAGTAAGGTAATAAAAAAGTAAGTGGTTCTAGACGGACAATTTTGAAAAGTACGTGGCTATTGTATGGTTTTTACCCGTCATTCGTATATAAGACTAAAAAAATAAAACAAAGTGTTTTATCATATGATCACGAGTGCAAATAAACAAATGTACCTGAAAAACAATGTTTTGCTGGCAATATGGACCAGAAAATGTGATCGGGCCCACAAGGAATGTTTTTGGTGATGGCACAATAATTTTTGATGCCTTCACTTTACATGCAGCTGCCCAAGCACCTTCGAACGCCTGTTTCAATAACAACACAAATATATGTAACTTGTGAATAAATAAACTGTAAAGAAGGAATAAAAAATTACAAATGTAAGTGTAGTGTTACAAAATAAATAAGTTACTTATGAAAAAGTAATTCAAGTTGTGTTACACACAATAATTAGAATAACTCAATAATTTAAAGGGAATTGTTAAACACATGTTTTTTTTTTAAATGCCAAAAAGTATTAAGCTGAATCTTTAGATTAGTTTTAACATGGTTCAAGTTACAAAGTTAATTTATTTTGTTACAATATCATACATTCTCTGTTTATGCAACTGCTGAATTTTCGTTGGCACTTTTAAAAACATTGTCAGCTTTTAGAACTTGATCTTTCCCGAAAAACGGATAGCCCTTTAACCTCTAATTTCTAACCCACATGAAGTACCACAAATTTTTATAATAGCAAAAAAGTAGTTCGGTTGCTCTATGTCGCTCTCTTTTCTAAATGAAAAAAAACTTCTCAAAATAGATCAGGGCTACATAGTGATTGGGCGACCACCTTATATGTTTAACATGTGTCTCGTATTTTTTCACTAAAAGACAAAAATTAAGTCGCCCAAGAAAACCAAGTCACCTGGTACTTTTTCTTACACATATGTACTTTGTGTGCTTAAAAATATGGACACTTGTCATGCTATTAAGATGTTACTCAATTGCCCAGTCGCCTTAGTCTATTTTGAGATTTTTTTTTAAGAGCGACATTGAACAACTGGTCTACTTTTAGAATTTACTCTTTTGATAAATTCTCATAACTTAGTACTTATTAGTTACTCGTATTAAATTGAACATCTGTAGTTTTCTTACGATAAAAATTTAAAGGTAAGTAATATAACCATGCACTCACAATGTACAGTTGTTAGATCAGGTAGTAATAAGGAGTCGACGATCGAGTCTCTCTCAAAGAGAATGCATCCACCTTACTATGGCCCATTAACATGACGCGTCTTCAAGCTAAAAAATGTAAGACTCGGCCTTGTGGACGACTGAGTCGTGTAGTGTGTGTTTGTATGTGTGTTTTGGTGGCGTATATTTATGTTTAAACGAGGTATATTTTGGTGGTGAAATTAATTGTCTTATTACATTAATTTGATGATGAAATAGTTGTAGACGGAGAAAACTGATATATAAATGAGCTGAAAGTAAGGAATGCATTGTTAGTTTGTTACATCAAAGTGAAAGAGCTAGCCATGTTCCTAAAAGGAGTGACCATGTTCCTTTTTATCCCTCTCCCTATCCTTGACAAAATCGTATGTTGCAACTAAATTAACGGAATCATTTTATGAGTGGTCCCTTTGTTGAATTACATATAATAACAAAATTTCACAGTAACTCTTTTTTGTTTTTATTTACCATGCATAATAGTGGACATGTGTTCTTCCACCAACCAAACTTTTTCACATTTTGTTTTTGTGTTATGTAAAAAGTATAACCTAGATGAAAACAATGCTATAGATAATTACTTAATTCTGTTATCTTACAAGTTTTCCGATCTAGCTTGAATGTGCATGGAATTGATTATCCCAATTGATACTTATTTTTTAATATTTTCCTATAAAGAAAAAAAGAAGTATAATATACCAAAAAGTTTATCACTTTTGTTGTTGTTGCTGCTGCTGTAATTGTTACTAAAGTGAGACATATGTTTGTCCACAAGTCACTAGTTTAGAAGTTAAAATAAGAAAATTTTAATTTTATTAAATTAAAAATCAAAATTATTTAAGATAAATTATAAGTTAATGTTATATGTATTAAATGTATTTTATATTTAAGAAAAAGTAAATAAATAAATAAATAAATAAATAAAAAGTTCGAGATTAATTAATGTACCACCTGATGGGCACCTATTATACGAGGCTTGTGTTCCAAAACAGAAATTTTCCACGTAAGTTCATTATTACTAACGGATTATATAACTATAAATATATAGAAAAATAAAACTATTTTATAATTTTGTTACCTTTTTTTTTCTTTTTTTTTTTGTTCCTTTTTATTTATCCTCTTTACCACACACATTGTGACATGTGTCACCTCTTCTCACTATCAAACTAAAATGTGCATTCACAAGTAACATAGTACATGCAAATATTAAACTCCATCAATCCTCCTAGAAGTAATTTATATGAACCAATGATATAATATTTAGTTGACATTTATGCAAAATGCTACGTACTTATGCAAAATGCTACGTACCTTTGTATCATCAGTAATTCCATCTCCTTTGGCGCCAAAACTCATCACATTATACGTAGCCGCAGCATTAGGACTACCACCAGAATCATTTTCTGGTGGTAGCGATGGAGCATTGTGTTTCGGTGCAGGCACCAAAGACACCGGTGGTTTCGGTGCTGGCACCGGAGACACCGGTGGTTTTGGTTTCGGTGCAGGCACCGAAGACACTGGTGGTTTATGAGAACTCGACTTTGACTTTGACTTTGATGTACCATTGTTATGATGATGGTTGGAACCGGATTTCTTCTTGGACAATGAGGTTGATGCACTTTTAGAATGCCTCCAATGCCTTGATGCATTGCATGTGTGATCATGAGTAGCTGAACTCCATACTAAAATCGCGATTATAATCGTTAATGTGTAGCTTCTAATACTCGAGCAACAAGGCATTGCTACAAAGAGTGGGTGAGAGTGTGTTCAAGATGAGTAGAGATATGCATGTTGTGGTGTATTTATATATGGACTAATATGTTACCTAGTCGCTTGGTTTTTTTATTTGCTTTATTTCATATGCTTAGCAAATAAAATAAATTTTACTACATGCATGGTTATTTAAAATTAAGCTAAATTTGAGGATCGTCATATGGCAATAATTACATTATCCCATCCAAACTAAAGGAGCATTTTTTACGCTAAAAGTATTGTTAAATGATACGGAGTAAACCTTTTAAAAACTAAGCCCGGGCACAATGGCCCGTGATATATCGGTTGAGTGCCACACACAACAGATTTCCAAATCGGTCGACTTCATTGTGGTGCTTTGAGTAAACATCGGTTGAGCAACAAAAAAAAACTATTGGTTGAATTTACGACCGATTATTTGCACACAAAGTTTTTGTCCGTTTGATATTTAAAAACAAAAAAAGTTGGTCACTACTGTGACACTTGGGTCATGTCTGGTCGTTGAAGAAATAAAGCTGACGTGACAACCGAAAACTTGAGTCATGTTTGATCACACTGTGCCTAGCCTAACAAACACACGATCACATAACCCATTGTACTGTTAGAACTTAGACGTGTCACTCAAAACTTTTTATGCCGAAAGTATTTAGATACATGTTTAAAGTGTTTTTATTTTATATATATATATATATATATATATATATATATATATATATATATATATATATATATATATATATATATATATATATATATATATATATGCTTAAAAACAAAATTAAGAATCGATCTATAAACTCAAGTTTACTGGAATATGGCAGTCGACAGCCTATGCTAGTATCATAGTTGTAATTATCAAAAAATATATAGACGTCGAGTTAATGGTGACAAAATATTCTGTTTTATTCTTTTTAACAACTATATTCCAATTTTTATTATCAAAATGCCTTTAACCGAATGACAATACTCTTTTCTTTTTATGTAAAGTATTAAAATAATCAATTTAAATATCAAAAAATGGTAACTAATATTTGTAATATTGTATTTAATAACTTCCATTGCAAACAAACAATTATTTACTAAAAGTACAATAATAGTATTATTTCTAACAAGAAAGCAGATGTAAGCAACAAGACATTTAGTACGAGTCTTCCCTTTTTACATATTCTTGTTGATCATAAGTTTTTCGCTATTTTATTATCCCAAAAGAAATTTGTTTGCTAATTAATAACAAAATAAGCAAGCCAATATATATCTCGCGACACTTTTTTCACTTGAATGTTGCATACTTAAATAGTTCAAATTTCAAAACCACTAGAATATACGATTAGCATTTTTCGTAGACATAAAAAAGTATTATTTTTACCACGTATAACACAAGTTGTAATAGAATTTACCCCTAATTAAAGTGATAGTGTTAAAAAAAAAGGCCAAAACAAGTAACGACATGTGAGTGGGGGTCAATGTAAGAAGACTCACATGGAATCATTCACGAGCCTCTTTTTGTACTTTTTGTCTTCTAAACCTTCTCTCGATCATGAACCACCCAAAACCACCCATTTCATTTCATTTTACCCTCACCTTTACAACATTTTTACCCACAAAAATACACATAGCAGTAGTCATTACAAATTTATGAGAAATGCTAAATTGATAGAATGTAGCCTTTCTATTTTTTTTACTGTCTAAACTAGAATTCATATTCGACAAAACCAGAATCTATACAAAATGGTAAACGAACCCCATCCAACTTTCTTAATAGGTCAAATTCGCGAAAAATAAGGTAAAATTTGGTTGAAGTGAAATGAGCCTTGTCAGATTGACCCACGTACGTAATATTTTTTCCAAATAGTTGTCGCGTTATATGTACAGATGTTATATTGGAATCATAAGTTCATAACATATTTTGAATAAACAACCACAAGGTAATATGCGTTTGTAAAACATTGATAAGCAACAACGACAATGTTAGACTTGTTAACACGTCCTGCCCGAAGACATTATGTAAAAGTGAGTGTTCAAGTTAACTCGTTTCATGATCAAAAGGGTGTACATTCAGTGTAAGATATTAGGAGCAAACTTAACATAGTTTAGGGACCTTTGTAATTAGATTAGGTAGTAGACTAGAACTAGGATTAGTTAGCTTGGAGTGTAAAGCAAGCTAAGGTTTCTACCCCTCATCTCTATAAATAGAGATGAGGGGGATGCTAGTTATTTATTCTTCTTTCTCAATTGTAAAAGCTTTATTGTTCATTAATAAAGGGTTCGTTGAGGGGTATAACGTGTGCATATATTCTTGTCGGTTCTTTGTAGTATATCGTGTCTCTCGTGTTCGCTACTTGTGCTCGATACAACTCGTGATCTAGCGTTCCGCGATCGAACTTCGGGTTTGTTGTCGAGGTTTTATCCAACATTCAGTTAAATCTACATTTATGTGAGTAGCCCATCAACATGTTTCTTATTTGGAAATCTATTTATTGTTGGATCCGTGTTAGATCAAGCACGATTCAAATAGAATTTTGATGAGTTCATGCGTAGAATAGTTAACTTTAACATGACAATTGGTTATAACATTAGCCTCGAGGTAATCGTTACTAAACCTACCACATTCATATCAGCAGCGCATCATCATTTAGTCCATCATCAAACAGGTGTAATACCAAACCCACCCATTACCACTTTAACAAATTTAATTAGAAACTAAAATAAACTTTCATTCATAATTAAAAAAATATTACATTTAGAATTAAAGACATAGACTAATAATCTAAATTATATTTCTCATTAATCATCTTCTTCGTTAGCAACACTTTTCGAAGTGGACTTCACTCAAATGATCAACATAACTCATATAGAACAATTTGCCTTCTTGCTATGTTGGAAGTCAGAACATTTGTTATTGTAGTTCAAACTTCTTTTGTTTCATTTCCATCTCTTGCCTCTTGATCTCCAAAAAGCCGTTAGGCCTGTTTTTTTTCATTGACATAAACGACGATTGTTGGCTTATAAATTCGTTCACCAACAACTTAGCCAACGCTCCATTACAACCCGTAGCTGACGATGTTGATGGAACGTATGATGCCGATGCTTTATTCTTCGCTTTGTCTCTGCCTAAGGGTCTAACTTATTGCACCTCCTCTTCCTCTCCATCTTCGTATTTGAACATTTGCTTGAGATTAAAACCACCTTTTGTTGACTCTAATGTGTTGAAAGTGGTAGACCTCGATAAATTAAATTTCTTAAAAGCTTGTTGTTTTGCTTCTTCAACTCTTGGAATTTCCACATCCTTCCATTTTGGACGCATGAAGAAGTGTGAAAGGTATTCGATACTCACATGATATTCTTTAAATGCATGTTGGATGTAATCCTTGTCATTGTCTCCAATCTGGGTCCTTCAGACAACATTAGCGTAGGTTCCACAAAAATGATCCACTTTAGGACGCAAACCCTTCCATTTTTCTTTTAAAGAATAGTAGCTTCGAATTCCGGTTACCTTCATTTCTTTCTCAAAGTAACCTAATACCTCCACCTAAAACCCATTTGCTTTCTTCGTATTACCTTTGCGGCTATCTTTGGATATACAAACTCAACCTTTGCACAATATAATTTCTTTTGCAACGGTCCATGGAATCTTACGATGTTCATTGCCGTCCTTTTAGACGTCTTTTCAACAGCTTCTTCTTGGGCGAGACTTCTTCGACGGAAGAGTCATCATCAACGGGGTTAGACGGAGAAAACTAAGGTTCATAACTTGGCATAGCCTCAAAATCATCAACATTGAATGGATATGGTATAGACGGAGAAAACTGAGTTTCATAACTTGGAGAAAAGTGAGGTTAAGAAATTTGGGTGTTTAGACGTTTCGTTGTCGACACTGTTTCACGGTTTTATCTCTTAGAATATTTTGGGACATTTTGCATAGAAGATATAGAATAGGAGTAAATATATAGATAGAACGAGAAATTATGGATAAAAATGATACGGTATAAAGGAATTTATAGGTAAATTGAATGATAAAATTTTAATTATTATTATTATTATTATTATTTTTTGAAGTTTTCAAAATTTATCTGTTCGGGTTGCTAGTTGGAATTGAACTTCGGCCAAAATCATCCAACCACGCGCAATGGTTGACCTTATGTAATGGGCACCCGCGTGTTAGTGTGTGGTGGAGACAATCTATCACCTCTCATTACCTTCAGCAATGGCGGAGCTAGAAAAAAAAAATTGGGAGGGCTGAAACAATTTTTTTTCCGGAAGAAAATTTGATGAGAGAGCCGAGATGGAAAAAATAAAATTTTAACACATGAAATCGCGAAAAAATACACTAACGGACTTAGGCCTAAGGGGCCCGAGACCTTTCCCGATCCGTTAATAGCTCCGCCCATGACCTCCAGCCTTATGAGTGGGGGATAGACAAAGCAAGAACTAACAAGTATCTATGACCTATAGCATCGAGAAGTTTTGAGCTCAAATCTCACGTTGTTGTACGTTAAGCATGTCCAACAAAGAATATACAATACGATAGATTTCATTGCAATAGAAATGAGAGAGAATATTGTATGTGATAGATTATTGATGATCCAACACCATAGTGAGAGGTTGTACGACAAAAGGTACATGCCAATACCAGCCTGCAGAAAATTCCGTGCAAATAGATATGCACCCACAGTTTTTACAAACTGTACTTGCTGGTTCTTCTAAATAAATAAAGTGATGTATCAATTAACATATGGACAATTAAGTCGATACATAATATTATTCAATCATTGATATATAAAATATCATATATTATTAGATACTCACGGATCAACAAAGTTAAACTATGATTACACTCCATGACTCGAATGAAAGTTATACGTCAGCTGATCAGCTATTTATAAATAAATTACTTTGTAATAAAACAAAAACTATAAGCACATACTTATATTCATACAAAGGGTCTCAAGGCCCGTCAATACTAAAAAATCCCGGTGCAAGGATTAATGGCATGTTGCAGGCATTTTTTATCTTTTTTTTATTTATTATTTATTATTATTATTATTATTATTATTATTATTATTATTATTATTATTATTATTATTATTATTATTTTGTCTATTACACCCATAGCCATAACCATATTATTTGGACAAAAGCGATTGGGTTGGCGAGCGCTATTGTATATTTTATTTTATTTTTTAGTGAGGTTTTTTTTGGTGAGGTGTTATGAGATCTACTGACGCCTATAGCAATTATAGCTAGGGATGGTATTTTAGTTTTAGTGATTTTTTGGGTGTAAGCTGAGGTGACAACCTAATAGTAATTATTGGGTTGTCACTGCATCTAGCTCTCTAAAGCTCTCTAAATATACTGTACTAATCTAACTTATATATATTGTTATGATTAGATTTACGTCTTAATGATTTCGAAATCTTCAACGTGTCTGATTATTTTGCCATTTGTCGTGCTTACAATGGTACGAGATAAGTAGAAAGAAATTCTAAGATAATGTCATTGCTCGTCTAACGTGGATAGCAGAGCTAGAAAATTATGATCAAGATGTCAAACTTTGATAATTTTTAGAAACTATACTATAAATCAGTTCATTAAGGAGAGAACATTACAATAATAGTCAAATATTTTAAAAAATTTACACTACATTTTTATCGCTAGAAACACCCTGCCTCCTTTCTGTCTCCGTCTCTAGTTATTTATTTGACATCAGGTTTCACTTCACGAAATGTATAGCTTTTGATGTGCGAACTATATTAAAGATCGTATTTGATCCATCAATTACTGTTTTGGAAAGTATACAAATTAACATATGCTCTAAACCTGATTGTAAAACAGATTACCCAAACAAGAAAGAAACACGTACAAATCAGGTTTTCATGCATCAAAAAGTACCATTGAATTCAATCATAAAATCACCAGTTTGCCCTTGTGTTTATGTGAAAAATGCACGTGAACTTGAAGACATCTCGTGACCTTATTTTCTCCGTTGGACTTGGCAGGCCCAATCAATTTTCTAAGAAATACGATCAATTATGAATTGGTACGTGTCACCTATAGGGGTGTTCATTAGTTCAGTTATCGAGTTATTTGGTTCGGTTAATTCGACTAAACATTCTTTTCAAGGTAAACTCGAAAATTGAACTGAAACAAATTCAAATAGATTAAACCGAATCTAATAACTAAAAACTAAACCGAATAACAGAAACTACATAACTTTAAATAATTATTTATTGGAGTATATATTTGCATCTTCTCTCCTAATATAAATATAAAAAGGTATGTATCAGTTTGGTTCGGTTCGGTTTTCATTTGCTACAATGGTTGAGAAAAGTTGAGAAAAACGATAAATGAATTGTTTTTTTATGATATAATACTGTTGTAATGAAAAAAAAAAAAAAAAAAAAAAAACACCTCAACCACGCACTTAGACTTACCACTAGCCTGAGTGCACAAATTTTTTTTGAACCGTAATATAATAGAGTAAAAAAGTGAAATAAAATGAAGATTTAGTTATAACGATAAATAATGAACATATTACCTTCTAATAAACCTATTTAATCCTTGGGCTTTTGTGTTTTAATTAACTAAACTTGTTTCGTTTTTGGCTTTTGTCATATTGGGGCTTTACAAATTTTTATATTTATTTTTTTAATTGTAAGTATACCAACTAAATAATAGTAGAGACACATTTTGATGCACTGGGTGCATTTAAGATACATTTAGGAATAATCGATAAATTTTTCAAAAATTAACATTATGTCGAAAAAATCCATGGGGTGCACGTGCACCCGCGGGCACCCCCTTAGCTCCGTCCCTGGTTACGCTTAGTACCGCAGGATAATCATGAATTCAGAATTTTGAGAATCGTAAGTAGACTCAGAAACGATTTGAAGTCGAGTGTATGAGTGTGTATGGATAGTTTCTCGAGATTTTGGATTTATACGAACGATATGCTCTTGATTTGCCATAAAATTTCTAAATATTTGTGTTCTCTTGTTTTTAGTTTTTACATGTGACTAGCTTGTTACTCGAAATTTTAACATCTCCTCTAAATAAATAACCTGTAGAATCGGGGATCGAGATGGTCACATGCTGTTAAAAGTCCACAATTGTTGACAATCAAGAAGAAAGATAGTGGCCTTGCATGCATGAAAGTGATAATGTTGGCCATAGTTCATTTATTTATATCATCTCTACATTCATTTTGTGACATACTAGTTACCTTTTATCTTTTGTATAAAGAGATCTAAAGTGAATTTATAATCGACTAAAAGAAATGAAATTGTAATATCTTCATAAAAGAGTTTGCATTTGAGATAAAAACAGGTAGTATAACTATTCTAGTTATAATTTCTGTGTCGCACGAGTTTTTACATAAACTTTTTATTATGCATTACAATCGATTATTATTTTATATAGATTTCTGTGGACGAATAATTCGACTTTATTAAACTTACATGTGTTGAGGTTGTTAAATTAAACTATTGATATTATGTTTTAGAATATATGCGTGTTTAATAGCATGTAATAACCATTGATGGAGTTGAAAGATAAAATTTTAAAAAATGTATTTTCGGATTTCCTTGTTCAAACTTTAAATAGAAATTACATGAGTCGTGTTAATCATACATAAAATGTTGTATGTTTATTTTCATATCATAGTAACCCGTGTTTATATTTTGATATCTATATTCTCGCTAACTATAATTTACCGGTAGTTATTTGAACGTTTTATAGTTCATATTAGGACAAATTACGTACAATGCGCATCAGTTTTAGAATAATCCATCACGTTAGCATTTAGCTTTGGAAAAGCAATACAGCACACTCAAGATCCAAAATATATAAACATTGTTTGACATGTGAAACTGAAAACAGTATTATGGTGTGGATTGTGCAATAATGTTCAAAGAACAAAATTCTCTTGTCATTTTGTCACAAAACTATTTGTTTTTATTCATTGAAGACTCACAGGTGGAAACTGGGCATATTATATTCACAGCCAACAAAGCTAATGCTATCCACTTGAGTAGGGTTTCACGGATTACTTTGGTGTTTTTGAGGCCCCAAAATCTCGACATTATTTGGTTTTTAGGACAACATGATCTATGGCTATCCTTCTTTTCTCTTTACTTTATGTTTTCTTCTTCTTTTTTAATCCTTAAATGATTCATATGACCCGTAAATGAAGGCATGAAAAGGGTATTATGACATTTAGTGTTAATCATTTGTATTAGATCATGTTGTACTCTACGTGGTTGTTGTAGTAGAAAGGTAGATAGATAGGTACATATGGGCCATACGTATATGTATTGACAAAAAAGGAAAAGTAACCATTTCTTTAGGCTTACCAATCATTTTTATCCCTAGAATATATGGTTAAAGGCAGGGTGAGCAATCCTGGCCGAATCTCGAAATTCTGAAAAAAAAAACCGATCGAAAATGAGCGTCCCGAAACCGAACCGACCACACTCGGGTCGGGACTCGGTTTTTGTTTTTCAGACATTTGGGACTCGGGACAATCGGTTTCGGGTCGGGACGGGCCAAAAACCGAAAAAATACAAACAAAACCGACTGGTTTCGGGATTCGGTTTTGGTTTTCAAGACATTCGATTTCGGGTCAGGACCGGCCCGATGCTCACCCCTAGTTAAAGGGTAACGACAGTAAGTTCTTTAGGGTGCTTTTTTTTTTTTTTTTTTTTTTTTTTTTTTTTTCAAAAGTGAAATTGATATTGAAGTGAGACCATAAAATGATCTGGTGAGTACATTGAGAAGTTTGCAAAAAGCAAACTAATTGAAAATATAAAACTAACATCATTGAAAAACAACAATTGAACTAGAACTTGACTTGTGAAAAAATAAACCAAAGATTTCTTCCATTGAAGACCTCGACTCTTCATCATCAACTAAAGATACAAATGCTTGCCGTTGTCTTAACTTGATAGCCGGAACATCGATCCAAATCTGAAAAGATCATCTTCCCTGCAAAAAACTCAACAAACACAAACTCCTATATCGAACCCACAAACCTCAAAGACGACAATATAAGGGCAAAACATTCACGGGCGACATTGAAAACGATTGTTGGAGAAACTTGAAACTGTGTGCCGAAGCCAGCCTGTGAGATATGACGACAACGAGAAAATGCTAACTTTAATTGTCAAATCTTAAATCATTTACTTTTTATTATTTTTTACTTAAATCATTTACTTTTTATCTATCACAAACAACTTTCACTTCTATAAAACCGAAAAGAGCGTTGGTAACTAGATCTAATTAGTAGAGTTAAAATTAGGTCTAACTTTTTAATTGAGAGTTGAGACACTTGGCAATACTTACACAATTCAACGAACTCTTAATATCTTTCTGATATACCCATCATGAGAAGTTTCTACAAATTTTGCATGTCATCAAACATCTTTTCTTCATCGAGTTTAAGAATTTTTTTTTATTTTTTTTATGTACACGTAAATCCAATATATAAAATCGTTGTTATATAAACAACATAACGCACTTAACTGCACATCTTTGAAAATCAATTATCGTATGGAACATTTGCACCACCAAACAAATTTTATTCACTAAAATTAATAATAAAAATTGATACAAACACTGAATGTTACAATAACTGTTGGGTTACATCACACACCCACGTTATGTGTAATACGTATACATAAGAGAGGTGAGATCCTTGCAAAACATGTATCATTTAAAAAACAAATAATTCAATCTCAACCATCCATCCACCATTCATCTAATTTCTAAGATCAAACCAAAAAACAAAAAAAGGAGGGCAAAATTGGCATTTTAGTTCATTTAATATAAAACCCACTTTTCACCATTTTTAAAAAAACAACATATCTTGCAAACGGTAAATATTCAAGCTACAAAAAATAAACCATCGCGACGAGAATTAAATCATTTTTCTATAGATATGCATTGTTATATACTTTCGACGAACTTTTTTTTTCAAAATTTCCGTCCAGAAAAATCTCATGGGATTCGTAAAAAGACGATTTTTTTTTTCAAAATTTCCGTCCAGAAAAATTCCACGGGATTCGTAAAAAGATGATTTTTTTTTTCAAAATTTCCGTCCAGAAAAATCACATGGGATTCGTAAAAAAATCCCACAGGATTCGTAAAAAATCTCACGGGATTCGTAAAAAAATCACAAGTGATTTGTAAAAATGCGTAAATCACTGTTCTATACTTTTATGAAATCCCATGGAATTCTGTATAAATTCCATGAGATTCTGTATGAATCTCAAGGGATTCATTGACAATCCCATTGTGAATCAAAACTTTAATAAATAGTTTATGATACATTTTTTTTTTTTCAATACTACTAAAAGGGAGTATTTAAAACTTTATAATAGATGGACAACAAAACAATTAACCACTCCTAAGTCCTAACACAGCTCAAAATTAGTACGAAGTACATTATAAAAAATATGTATAAATCCCATGGGATTTATTGTGAATCCTATGGGATTCTGTATGAAATCACAAGGGATTTATTGTGAATCCCATGGGATTCAGTATGAATCTCAAATGATTCATTGTGAATCCAATGGGATTCTTTGGTGCATCCCATGAGATTTATTGTGAATCTCATAAGATTCTTTGGTGCATCACATGAGATTTTTTTTAATACTTTAATATATGACAAATACTGTAACACTTTTAAATGAAAAAGTATATGACGCTTTTAATCAAAAAGTATTTTAATATATGACAAATACTGAACACTTTTAGTATATAACAACAAATAACACTTTCAAACAAACCCAAATCCAAAAAAGCTCATACAGCTCATCCGCCGTTATCAAAACAAACAAACAAACCCAAATCCATTGACATCAACACTTTTAATCATACCAACGATTTAAAAACCTAATACAGCTCATCCGACATTATCTTTCCATCACCATCTCTGTAAAAAAGCTCAAACACTTCTTTCAACTCACCGTCACCAACAGCCGGTCCAAAAGCGTCGCTAACCGCTCCAAATTCCTCCAAAGTGATCACGCCGTCGCCGTTACTGTCAATCTCCATTAACATCGATCTCAACCTGAGCTTACATCCGTCTGAATCAACGGCTCAGATCTCACGATGCGATTTAGGATCGTTTCGAGTTCTTGCTTTGTGATTTTTCCGTCACCGTCAGTGTCGATCAATCGGAAGGCTTGGATTAAGTCGAATTGGAGGTCAGAGTAGTCGTCGGGGGAGGAGGAAGGAAGGACACTCGTCGGAGTAGTGACGACAGAAGTATTGGCGGCCTTGTGACGGTGATGATGACTGGATTTCGGCGAGTCGGACGACGTCGTTTTGGAGGAGGAGCTGAATGAAGATTGATAATCAGATCTGGTGACTGATTTGTGTTTTTTGGTGGACTTGTAAGACCCCTGAGTTTGGTTTGGAATGATATTACAAAAGTACCCTTCAATAATTAATTATATTAAAATTAGGATTAATCTAGATCTTTAGATTTAAAATAGATGGATTGTTGAGATCTTGTTATTTGTTCTTTAGATCGTATTGAACTTTTCTCATACAGAAGATATGATATATCATCAGTAAAGAGTAAGAATAAATATGTAATTGATCTTGTTACAAAAGGCAAGTAAAGTATGTGTAGAAACTAGAAGGGGGGTTGAATAGTTTCGCCGTTATTTATCACGTTTTTATAAAATTGGCTTTACAGATTGTGTTTGACAAAAGGATTCGATTCGAAGCTTACGTGAAATCAACAAAATAATAGATATAAGTAATGATAAATAAATAAGTAAAGATAAAGAAAGGAAAGATCAAACTGGCACACGAAGATTTATAGTGGTTCGGCCACGAAGCTCACTCCTTCGTCCTTACTCCACTCCTCGAGTCTCACACTCGAGAGTTTCACAAACACTGTTTGATCGATATACTCTGACCAAACTAACTATGTAGCTTGTAATAGATTTAACAATCTTTAATAACTCCAAAACTATTAATAATGAAACACTGATGTAACTTTGTAAAGTATGCGGAATCTTCTAACACAAAGCTAAGAAGAATAACTTTATATTAAACCAAACTTTGAACCTGCTTTACAACACAAATTCACTAACAAACTCTAATCTCTAAATAACACTAATATCGTACGTATGCATATGTCTAATACCACCATAGGGATCCTTTTATAGGCATAAGGAAAACCATAAGTCGGTTTACAATACTTGAACGACAAGTAAACTAACTCTAACTAACTCTAGAATATTCTAATAATATTACATAACAATCCTTAAAAGATTTTGCATATCAGTCCTTTAACTTAGAAATACTTTGAACATTCTTCATGCACGAGCAGTACTTTGACCATGAGCAGTACTTTGACACAAGCAGTACTTTGACACAAGTAGTGCTTTGAACATCAGAAGTACTTTGATCTTCATATCCCAACAAACACTATATCAACACGCTCCCTTATGGTGAAACAAACCTTACACAAGCTTACACCAAGTTTAACGACACTAAGCGGAATGTCGAGTCCTAATCCTAGCTAGAACCAATCTATCAAAGCCCACGTGGCTTCACACTTCGTACCAACATGATGGCACGATACAACACAATATCAACTATCTCATGGCTCTAGACTCGAAAAGTGCTCCCTTAGGTTTCCTATGCGGAGACTAGGGAGGGGTCTCCTACTTCAATATCAACTATCTCTAAGAGATAAGTCGATAGATTACATCGGTTCCCCGTGAGAATGAAACAAGCTCTTTTAAGAGAACTTGAGTGGTTAAGAAGGTTTAGTGCATTGCGTCACTGGGTCCATGACGACTTTGTCTTCAATACCGGTGTCACCTTAGTAACAACCAGTAGCATATGAGTTGAACCCGGTGTCTGCCCTAAGGTTGAACATATGGAGGGCTATTTCTTTTCACCCTTTTCTTTACTTTTCTTTTTAATTCTTCAACTCCTTCTTTCCCTTTCATTCTTTTCTCCTTTTTTCGTATCATACCTAAGGACTTCTAATTCTAACTATGGGAGATGTCCTTGGGTAGATCCCTCCGGCTCTGGCGGATCATAGGACGGATATTCCTATCTTAATCACCTTATAACTTCGACAGTAGCCAAGAAACCTTTGATTGAAAATCTCTCAAAGTGTTTGTGATAATCAAATATTTTGGTTAACACGTTGAGAGTTTTGAGTATACTTTTGAAGGGCTCCCCCTGCACATGTGCTCATAAGTATTTAATAAATTTGCACATGCGGGAGGAGCAAGCACTTTGAATTGATCCATTTTCCGTGAACAAGACCGATTCGAGACACGCTTACATCACTAGTTAAACTAGCTTGAAGTTATTACCCGGCCTGGTCAAGTCCACAGAAAGTTTCTCGAGACGGTACATTTCTACTAAGACTAATCCTTTTCGAGACACGCTTACGTGGTTAGTTAAAGAGATACATTGTCAGCTTTTAGGTGACAACTAGCTCTAGTAACTAACTTGATGTTATTACCCGTCGAGGATAAGTCCTTTCGACATTACTAACTTTTATTGTCTCGTCAATTCTTGGGTTAATACTGAGTCTAGCTCGCACATGGTACAACTTTGAAGCTTTGACTTCGTATATTTTAATCACTTTATCATTTTCTCCCCCTCAAAAATAGCATATAAAATGGTGTTTTTGACAAACTTTTGGATTAAAATATGCCTTTTGAGTCTTACGGGGAGATTCACCAAGAACTTTTGATTTAGAGCAAAGTATTTTGTTTTGACAAGTGCTCCCCCTCAACAAGTGATTAGGTCTTTTGAGCAGAATTATGAAAATTATAAATGTTTGATTAATTCTACTCAAAAGTAAGAAGCCTTCGCTCCTTATATTTAGGATTGAGGCACGGAAGCGTACCTCAGGGTCCTTTCTTTTACAAGATCGGGTTGTGCACTGTAATGCGTACACAAGCCATTGTGAAAATAATTCAATCAAATGAAACAATTGATATTGAAAAGAATAACCAAATGTACCAAGTTAATCTTCGTCAGGAAGTGGAGCATCAAAGTCAGTGAACTTGGGTTCTGGTCTTTCGAAGAGTCTGATAGGAAACGATGGTCTAACACCGATATAGCTTTCCAGTCGTCAGATCTGTTCCCGTCGAAATAACCTTTCTTCAATCTTTAAGACAAAGTTACGAACTTGTCTTCTTGTGCTGGATTTCCATCTAGGTTGTTCCCCCTTAGCTATCTTTCGGCGATCATCATTCAACCTTTTGACAAGCCCATCACGAACAGATTTGAGTGTGACATCACAGAATTTGTGTACCTCATCGAACCTCATGAAACTTTGTAGCTTTTTGCTGTTGATGTAGGTGAAACCAAAAGGTTCTTGGTTGAGAGTAAACTGTGGTGTTTGATAGATACCATCAAAGTAGAATTGCGGCTTTGTCAAATTGATCTTCTGTTGGTAACTTTCCACTCCAAGCTGAAGATCTTCCACTCTTTCTTGAACAATCAATCGTCGGATGTAAAGAAGTAGTGATGCCATGAAGTTGTACTGTACATCTCTATCGAATCCACGCATTCGTCCT
This sequence comes from Artemisia argyi, assembly GCA_030686995.1. NCBI lineage: Eukaryota > Viridiplantae > Streptophyta > Magnoliopsida > Asterales > Asteraceae > Artemisia > Artemisia argyi. Next base: position 78,951,962 of record CM060694.1, read on the forward strand.
TTAACCTTTTCGAGATACATGTCTTCGATGTCATTGAGATTAAGGTCTGGAAAGTCTGCTTCGGAGAACTTGTACTTCTTTTCATCTTGTCGTTTAACAACAATTTCACGCATGAATATGTAGTTAAACCGTTGCGACTCTTGAATCTCCAAGATAGCGATGATCTTAGATTTTTGCTTCACATTTTCCAATGATGTCTCTCCTAATCTGCTGGTATAACCGAGACGACGACGTTCTGGCCAGTGTTGAATTCCGTGTAGAGCATCTCTGTCGTAAGCTACGATGGAGTTACTGAAAATACGAGTGGTCTCTTCAATGGCAGGAATTTCGTATCTTGCGGCAGGTACTGAGATTGTGAGAGAGGAAGCATATTTCTTCTTGGATGTTTCCTGGGTGAGCTGGATGTTACGAAGATCTTTGTTGAAGAAGAAGCTGTAAGGTATCTTAGGTTTGTCTGGAAATCCTTTCAAAGGTAATGGTTTGGTCCAGTCAGTGAAGTAAGGTTTTTCATGATTCTTGGAACTGAGATCGATATTCACTTCAGGATTTAGCCAGTCAAAGTCGGCAGACATTGCACTAGCTATATTCTGCATATGATATTCGTATTCCACTTTGTTTCCAGATCTTTTCTTGAGGAATTCTTGTGCATCCCTATTGATTCTTCTGAGCTCCGCCTTTGTGAGTTTGTTGATCTGAAGTTCCTTCATTATGACTTGGGTAAACTGTAGAGTATTACCAGGAAGGGGTTCTTCTTCTTCTTCGAGAGGAGGTTGAGCTTGAACCATTTCTGTCAGCCAATCATTCTGAGGAGTGTCATCATTGTCGAGCCATGAATGACGTCTTTTCTTCTTTGATTTCTTGGACTTAGATGTATCATCTTTGTCTTTAGCCTTGGATGGTGATGATGGTCCAACATGAGAATCATGAATAGGTGAAGCACGGTAATCGGTGTCAGGTTGACCCTGGTAGTCATCAGTAGGTTCCATTAAAGTTTCTTCCTCTTCAGTTTGACCTTGACCGGTAGCTGAGGGGTGTTGTTGATTTCCAGGAGGAGTGGAGTCCTTTTGTGGTTGTAGAGAAGATGAGGGACCGGTTCCAGACTTAGGTTTCTTGCCTTTTGAGTTTGGGTCAGGATCATCATCTTTTCTTGACCTTTTCAAAGTTCCAGCTGCATCTTTGCATGACTCTTTGGTTATGTAAGCCGCCATAGCCTCATAAAGTGCTTTTTCTTCAGCAGTCTGTGTGATTTTGGAGGCAACATTGTCAAAGAGTTTGGCAAGCATTTCATTGAAGGATAATTCAGGGACGGTTGGATCAACAGTAGAAGCTTTTGCAGTGTGAAGCGTGAATGGTGTAGTTGACAACATTTTTCTGGTGACACTTCTGAATATGTGATCCAAGTTGTCCTTGATAGGTTCAAGAAGTTTTGCTACTTCAGGAGTGATCATCTCAACTAGATTTTCAGAGAGAAAATCATGTGTGGCAGTCCTGATAAATCCTGTGTAATCAGAGTTCAAGAACTTATCGATCAGCTGCTTTGACTCCTGAAAGTCTTCAACTTGTTGGGTAAGACTGGTAACCATGTTGGTAAGTTTGTTGACTTGCTCCTGAAGATCAACTGGTTGTTTCGGTTCATTGATTGAATGTTGTTTAGATGCGGTTTCTGAAGGTGTGGGAGATGAGTGCTCAGGTGATGATTCGGACGACGACTCATTGTGAGAGTTTGACGAAGAAGAAGCAGGAGGAGTCGGATCCTTTGGTGGAGAGTCTTGAGGAGATGGAGGTTTTGCTGAGGAAGTCTGCTGAGAAGATGACTTAAGAAATATGTTGGTGTCGAACGCGTTCTTCTCTTCATTTTCTTTTCTACGACGTTCCTCTGCTTCCTCTGCTTCTCTTGCAAGAAACTCTGGAGTAATGAGATATTCATGTTCCTGATCCGTAGCTATGTTCTCTTGTCCGCAACATTCTCCTCTATATTTGCAGTCTCTGTCATATTGACATCTCCTGTTTTGTCTGTATCTTTAACGGTGTCATCAGGCTGTGGAGCTGATTCTAACGTAGTGGATACAACGGGAGGAATCATGCTGCTAGTAGCTCCTTCATGTTCCGACTGATCGATAGGTGGTGGAGTTAAAGGTTGAGACATAAGTCGGCTTTCAAGAGTTGCTTTCCTTTGTTCTTTCCGAAGTCGCTTTTCTTCAGCTCGAGTGTCGACAACTATACTTTTCAGTTTGCGTTTATCGACTAAAGGTTCAACGATTGGTTCGTCTTCATCATCATCATTAGGTTCATGAATAGTGATCCCTTTTCTTTTCCTTGTCTCTTCTTCATAAGTTTCAAGACTTTGTTGTATTGCAATCTCAGTTGCGGGGAATCTTTCTTCAGGTGCTCTTACTCTCAGTTCATAATCTGGTTCTTCTTCTTCAGATTCCGTGTCGAACTCGGATTCGGTGTCAGAAGGTGGAAGTGTTGGTTCATCATGAAGAGTGTATTCAGGAATTACCTTCTTCGTTGGCTTGGTAGCAGGTTTGGGTTTGGATGTAGGTTTAGGTTTGGTGGAAGTCTTGGGTTTTGACTTAGGAGCAGCCTTAGATCTAGTATAAGGTGAGCCAGTGGTGCTTGTAGTACTCCCAGACTTTACACCTCCTTTGCTACGAGTCTGAATAGTAGCTTCTTCCTGTACCCCTTTGTAAGCATTATCATACAGCTTGTAGTTCAGACTTTTCTTGATTTTATCATCAAGAAGGTATTCGGGAAGCCTCATTCCTTTGATCTTGGTAGAGGAAGTGTCGTCTTGATGAATGAGGTGGTGAAATCTTCCTCGAAGAGGTGTTTCGGCTCATTAGGATCAGTCATCCTATTGATGAATTCTGGAGAGTCTTTGCAGAGATGTTCTATGAGAAGCTTGGTGAATCTTGTGAATGGTATCATAGTCTTCACACGTTCGGTTTGAATACTGTGGACTATATCATTCATGATGGGAACTGCAAAGTCCATAGGTGTCAGAGTCACCATTCCCCAGAATGTTTGCAGATGTTCAAGCCTAGGATGTTCATGACCACTTTTTCTTCCTGATATTGATCTTACAACCAACAGACAGAATGTTCTCCAAGGCTGAGGGATATTCTTGGCATTGAATCGGGAAAGCTTGACTAGTGGTACGTTATCATCAACCTCATATCCTAACTCAATGAAGAAGTCCAGAAGATCCAGTTCAGGTAGTATAGGAGCAAATTCGTTGTCAGTTTGAGGCAGGAGAAGGGCTGTACGAAGAACGTCGTGATCTACAGTGTAGTCTTGGCGATCCAATGTAACAGTGAAAGACTCATCATCCAAGTTAGCCTTAGCCGTAATCCAGAACTGATGAAGGTAGAACAGAGGAACTGAAGTAGAACAGATGAGCAGATGTTTGCATGGATGTGCAAGTAGAATATCTTTGACAATCGTGCACGAGTTCTCTGTAATTTTCAATTTGTCAAAATCAACTCGGGGATTGTTGTTGCCAATCGTGACATTGTAGTTTTCGGGAGTGATGTCATCCAAGGTGAGTAATGGAAGATCTTGTTCAGGGACATTCTCGTTGTGTTCAGCCATGTTAATCTGAAAAGCATCATCATAAACCAAACATCCAAATTTGTTACTTGTTAGCAATGATTTGTGTTTGATTTGTAGATAAATACTTATTATTAGTAAGGCACAACATGGTTTAATTGTTATATGTGACGAGATGAATGATGAACATTTATATGACATTGATCATTTAGAATCACGAAATCAATCACACAATGCAAGGTCTCACATCTAAGCACAATTGATATACACTATTCATTGTTACATCACACTATACAACAATTAAGAATCACAACAAAGTCACACGTATTCAAAATGACAAGGCCATTATCTCGAAAAATGTACATTGTATCAATTTATCACAAACATATTAACAATTAAGTGAGATTTCGAAAAAATACATAACACTCTTATCGCAAACATGTTTTAAGAAAGAATTTCGAAAATGTTACTAAGTATGTTCTCGATAAATATTTTATCGAGATCATGCTTATTTGTAAGATTTTCGAGATCTTTCCTTATACATGATTGCGAAAGATTTCATGTTTTCGAAAAAAAATCAATACTCGATAAAATTTTCGCAATCATACTATGACCTAGTGTTTTCGAAATCTATGTTCAAAGAGTCTTTTCGAAAATAATAATTTTGAAAAAATACTGAGTTTTGAACAAACATTATCGAAATCATGAGTCAGAGAATAATTTCGAAAAAATTTCACCAAGTTTGCGAAAACTTGAGTTCTCGATAAAATTCTTATACAAGAATCTTTCGAATTTGAAGTCTAACGTACGTTTCTTTTGCGATAATATAATCCAATGATTCAGACCTGTCATAAAGATTGACAAATACCAATTAGACATAACCAATATGCTCGTTAACTAAGATCTCGATAATTATCAAGAACAAGTTCTCGATAACATTTCAAATTTGAGTCTAATGAGTATCAATGGTTCTTGCATATCACAAACACATGTTAAAAGCACATTATGACAGCATACAACACATTTAGACTCAGATAGATAGAAATTCACCATGAACGAGGCATATAAGTTATCGAGAATCAAAGCATCAATAGATATAAATCAACAAGATCAACATATCATTGAAACTTATCACCATGGAAACATATCCCACCAATAATACAAGGTAAACAAACACAGAATCAAAATTTCTCAAATTGTACAAAACCCTAGATTTCTAAATCGTAATAAACATGAAGGAATGCATGAGAAAGTGATGAGGATATGTTAGAAACAAGTTTTGTAACAAAACCCTATCAAGAATCAAACTCCTAAACATGATTGTTAGAAATAGAAGTGACGATCATTTATTAAGTCATTTAGTCTTGTAGTTTAGTTAAGGGCAAACGGGCTTGGTTTAATCTAATATTGTAAAAGGTTATGTCTAGTTTATTACAAAAGCCCAAGCCCGGCCCATCTTCTTATCTCACCTATAAATACCTCCAAATGCTCTCATTTGGAGGTGTTGCTTCTAGGGTTCTCTATGTGTATTTCCTTCTTTCTCTCTCTAATCTAATACATCTTTCTTTCTCTCTCTAGAAGTTACCATTTCACTCTCTCTCTCTACTTACTTTCTTTCTCTAGATCTAGCCAAGATTCATACGTGAAATAGGTTGTTCTACGGTCCTACAAGTGGTATCAATCGCCTAGGGATAATATAGGTTGTTTTAGGTTTGATTTGGTAGAAAAACTTGGTTTTAAAGTGATTTTCTTACAAAACTGGTACTGTTCATCGTGTCATTTTCGAGTTAGGGTTCATTTTGGTTCTATCGAGTTAGGTGCAAAAAGACTATCGAGTTAGGTGTCACACCTATCGAGTTAGGGGTTAATTTTGTTTAACTTATCGAGTTAGGTGTCATAACCTATCGAGTTAGGGATTTTTCTATCGAGTTAGGTGCTATAAAATCTATCGAGTTAAGTGTTCTATCGAGTTAGGTGCTTGGCGAGTTAGCCTTTCCATTCCTAATCGTTTATCGAGTTAGGACAATTGTGACTCTAACTAAGGGGATACTCTGCCCAAATCAAGACCATCTATCGAGTTAGGAACATATCAAGTTAGAAACATTAACAACTTATCGAGTTAGTAACCTAAAAGACCTATCGAGTTTGAAACCCAAAGCACTTATCAAGTTAGAACCCTACTTAACTTATCAAGTTAGAAGCCCTACATGCACTTATCGAGTTAGAAGACAAAGTGAACATACCGAGTTTGAATCCTATGTGACCATATCGAGTTTGAAAACAATCTTTCAAGTATTATCGAGTTACAAGTTTTCTGAGGTTACCGAGTTAGAACTTTCAAATATTATCGAGTTAGACCAAAAAAAAAAAAAAAAAAAAAAAAAGTTTTTTGGCGGGAAAAGTTGAGTAAAATTTATTTTTCACACGAGACTTAACGTTCAATTTTTACGCGAGATTTAAATTTTGATATAACGTTGAAAATTTTGGCCCGAAATTGAAATTTTTAGGCCAAAATTCAAAATTTTTCGGTAAAATTTGACGAAAAAATTATCAAAAATCAAAATTTTCTAGTAACCTTAGAATTGTATTTCTTTGTGATTTTCAAATTTTGAGAAAGAAAATTTTCAAATTTTATTTTTGGAGGGAAAATTTGAAATCACAAAAAATTCAACCGAGAACGTTTTTCATCTTCACCAAACCATCTAATCTATAACAACAACCTTTGTTATCTTTCAAAAGATCCTCAGAACAACGTTTCACTTTGAATTGAATCAATGGCATCTCACCATGACAGTATCGCGAGTACTTTGTCCAATGGTTTTGCATCAGTCTTCAATGCATTAAACATCCAACGACACAACAACAATCAGCAAGGATATGCTTCGAGTATACAGATGGGGAACCAGATGCAATATGCAGGGCAGTATGTAGGAAATCAGATGTATCAGATTGTGAATCAGAATGTGTTTAATCAAAATGGGATTGATTGTTTCATGACTTCAATTCAGAAACCGCCATCAGCAACTCACAACAATGTCAATGCAATGACGAGGGTTGAAAAGATCCAGTACTTGTTGATGCTAGTCAATAAAGAAGAATCGGGAATACCGTTGACTGTTGATGAACATGAGTTTAGAGCTACAACAAGAGTTAATGACAATTCAGCAGATCTCAATGAAACCTACAACTTTATGGCAAATCAGTAGGCAACAACATCCCGCAGTGATTCTGATCTTCCTCCTACTTATGATTCAGATCCATTCCATGAGGTACCAAATTATGGTAACAATGCTACTTCGTTTGCTCATGAAAAGCCACATTCTGTGCCATCTGAACCTAATTATGATACATATGTGGGGGAACAAGTTAATAGCAATGTTAACTATGAAACTTCAGATATGGATCCTAATGGAGTTCAAGTTGCACAAAATGGTGCTAATGATGAGGAAACCCGTGCTTTCTTTGAATCATTATTGAATAATTGCAGCCTTGAAATTGAAAAAGTGAAAAAGGTCAATCGCGATGTTAAGGTCGCGAATGTCAAATTGACCGCTGAGCTTGAGAGTTACAAGAAACACGTTAAAGCTTTTGAGTTTCATAACGAAAGATTGTCTGAACTAGAAACTGGTTATCAAAATTCCGTTTCAAGGGAACAACAATTGCAACTCAAGTTTGATACACTTGATGTCAATTCTTTCAAAAAGATAAAATCTTTAAACACGGAAATTTCTGATTTACAAAACCAACTTTCTAAACAAAAAACAACTTATACCAATCTTGAAAAAGAAATGGATGAGTTGAAAAAGGATTTTGCAAAGAAAGAAGACAAACTTTTGGAAGAAATCGTAGAGTCAGAACACATGATTGCTCATTTAGAAGAATTAGTGGTTAAGTCGGGTCAGTCGAGTCAAACAATGAAAATGATTTCAAATCAAATTAATCCGATTTACCATACGAAACATAAAATGGCTCTTGGTAACAACACCCCTTGTAATCTCAAGAAAGCTCAGCAAGAACAGAATGTTTTGTATAATTGTAATGTGATTTACACTAAACATGATCCTCCCGTCGTTCGGGATTCTGTGCAAACGATTGAACATGTCGAAGAGAGCATTAATAAAATGAAACAAAAGGATTTGAAACCCATTGATTACAAAAAATTGAACAAACTTTCGGGAATCACTTTTGTTCCACAAACAGAACCGTCTGTGTTTTCCATTAAACGACCATTTGCGAAATTCTTGTCTAAAAAGAAAGTTGTTTCCAAATCTCTTTCAAAACTGGAACAAATGTCCTCTAACAACACTTTTAATACAAGTGAGGCTAGAGAAATTCTCGATGACGTTAAAATGAGAATTCAAGAACTTCAAAACATTGTTAAATCTAAAACTTCCATCGATATTAACAACTGGCATTCTAGTTTTCACATCGAACAGAAAAAGGTGTTTCAAAACGAAATTACTATTCCACTGAATAACATCAGCGCGAGTGTAAAAAATTTTGAACAAGTTTTCTTAAAAGAAACGGCCGACTTTGTCAAGGACCACAAATCCCTGGTAACCGAAGCTAATGATACTCGTGAAAACATGATATTTTTGGAAAACCTAAATGATTCTCTCTTCGAAGCAGTTCTGTCTACTGATATAATGTCCATCATCATACAAACATATTCGGTTCAAGACGATGAAAGACTGAGAGCTGAGACCTCCGCAATTGTTTCAAAATATGAAAATGCTCTTATAAAGCTTGAAAAAGAAAATGTGTCATGTTTTAAACAACTTGATCGAAAAAATGAAGAATGCAAGTATGACAAATTGTCGTATGAGCGTGCCTTCAAGAACATGAAAGAGCAAAATGATCTTTTGAGGGCTCAGCTTGAACGTCTAAAAGGGAAGGGTGTGGATACTAAGTTTGCAAAACCATCAACTTCGGAGAAACCAAATGTTTCAAAAACGGTTGAAAAATCAAAAATGTCAATTTCACGGTTTTCTCCAAAAGTCGATGAGAAAAAGGATTTGTCAAAACCAGTCACTCCACCACCCTTGCCCAAAGAAAAGGTAATGGAAAAGATTGATGAAAAACAAAAATTGTTTGTTGAAAGAAACAAAAATGTGATTTCACCTGGCTCTTCTAGGAATAGTACACCAAATGTGACCACAAAATCTGTAAAGGAATCTGTTGGTTCTAATGACATGGTCCAAAATCACCATCTAGAAGAAGCTAGAAAAACGGCACGACGTCGAAAAGACGGAATTTTAGGCTCAAAACCTAGTGTGATGAATTCTACAAGATTCCAAAGTACTACTAGTAGTAGTAAACCTTTACCTAGGAACAATCGACAAAATACTAGGGATTGGATTGCATCTAAGAGTAGTGACACAAAAGAGAATGCTAGGAATGTAGAATGCAACACAAAGAATTCCAGGGTCTCATCGAACAACAAACAATTTCCAAAAGACTGTAGTGACAAAGTTAAAGTTGCTGTGTTAAACAAGAATGTTGAATTTGTCTATCCTACATGTCAAGAATGTGTTTTTTCAGCTAATCACGATGCATGTGTTGCACAATTTCTCAAGAAAGGAAAATCAAGTGTCAAGGCACAATCCACTAAGACGCCAAATAGAAACACACCCGTTGATAACAAGAAAATGGATAAGAAACCTAATAGGTGGATATCTAAAGGATGTAGTTTGTCAAAAACTGAGACTTCCGCTACATCTGATAAGAAAACTATGTCTAGATCTTACCTTAGGTGGATTCCTACGGGAAAAGTTTTTAATACAATTGGTCTTAGATGGATTCCCACAGGGAAGATTTTTGATAGTTGCACAAAGACTAATGATAGTGTTCATCATCATGATAAGGAGGTAGAAACCACAACAACCATTGAAAGTGAACACCCTCAATGTGAGGAAACATGTACTTCTAACACTGTTATTTGTGCAAAGTCTTCTACTGTGGATGCAGGTACTTGTGAAAGTGATGAGAGTTCATACACCCAATGTGGTAAAGACGAACTTTACGCCAACATCGCATGTGGACATCCTTTTCTAATTCCACTCTTAACCCCACTTTTACTTGTTCAAGCTTAATTTTTTCTTTCTTCAATTCTTCTTTGTATATATTTTTGAAAAACAAAATAAAAATTTGAAAAACCATAAAAAACAAAATACAAAAATATAAAATTTTCAGAAATCCAAAAACATTATAAAATCAAAAAATCCAAAAATATTCTTCTCACGACATGTCTCTTGTATAATTGATATTCTATACGTTTCTAGAAATGTCATTCAACAATGATACGGATATGTACAGATGCTTGAGCGAGAGTTCTTTAAAATGTTTTTTATAAAACATGTCATTTCTCAAAAGGTTTCTTCAGAATGGCTTTCGTATACTTCAGTACGAAACCCGGACTTCAAAGTGCTTAATCAACAATGAAGATTTCAAATATTTTTTGAGCACTTATCCTAAAACGAAAACCACACAATTATCTGGCTTGAGTTTTCTTTAGAAAAACTTTCAAAATCTTTAAGCTCAAGACCATGATTGTTGATCTAATGATAAATTAGATTTTCAAAATTCTCTTACATTATGAGCACCACCTTTTCAAGATTTTTCAAAAAAGATTTTCATAATCTATCAAAATCGGTGCTCATCATCAAAATGACTTGTGTACACCTTACAGTGCACAACTCAAGTTTTCAAAGAAAGGAAAGTGCTACGCAAAAATGATTTTCATCAACAAAGTGCACTTATCCTAAAATTGGACACTGTTGTACGCCTCAGTGCGACATTCCTAGTCAAACAAAGAGAAGTCTTTGTTTTTCAAAAAACCTTGATGCAAAATTCAACAAAACTTAAACTTCTTTCTCTTTCAGAATTTTGCTTCAAGAAGACTCCTTCCCTCTAAACTTTAAAAGTTTAACATTTCTCAAAAACATATGCGAGTTTTGAGGGGGAGTAATTTCAAAAACAAAATTGTTCCGATTTCATGCAAAAAAAAAAAAAAAAAAAAAAAAAATCTGTCTTTCTCTCCAAAAGCTTTTTCTTAATCCGTTTATATCAAAAATATCACGACATGCTATTTTTGAGGGGGAGAAAACGTGATTAAAATGTGATCAAAATGTGTAAAGATTGTGATTGAATCTCAAAATAGCTCGACTCAGATATAACCAATGAATTGACGAAGCTTAAAATGTCATTAATTGAAAAGACTGGTCCTGGACGGGTAATAATTTCAAGCTAGTCTAACTAGTGATGTAAGCGTGTCTCGAATAGGACTTGTCTGAGTAGAATGTACCGTATCGAGATGCTTTCTTTGGACTTGACCAGGACGGGTAATAATTTCAAGCTAGTCTAACTAGTGATGTAAGCGTGTCTCGAATCGGTCATGTTCGCTGAAAGTGGATCAATTCAAAAGTGCAAACTCCTCCCGCATGTGCAAATTTCTTAAAAATCCATGAGCACATGTGAAGGGGGAGTCCTTCAAAATGAAATCAAAACTCTCAAAGTGTTAACAAAAATGTGTTTATATTCATAAACACTTTGAGAGATTTTCAATCAAAGGTTTCATGGCAATTATAGGATTCATGGAGTTATAAGGTGACTAAGGTTAGGGAAAACCGTCCTATGATCCGCCAGAGCCGGAGGGATCTACCCAAGGACAATTCCAATAGATTAGAATTAGAAGTCCTTAGGTATGATTGAAAAAAAAAAAGGAGAAAATGAGAATGGAGAAAGAAGGGGTTGAAGAATTAAAAAGAAAAGTTATGAAAAAGGGTGAAAAGAAATAGCCCTCCATATGTTCAACCTTAGGGCAGACACCGGGTTCAATTCATATGCTACTGGTTGTTACTAAGGTGACACCGGTATTGAAGATAAAGACGTCATGGACCCAGTGACGCACTGCACTAAACCTTCTAGCCACTCAAGTTCTCTTAAAAGAGCTTGTTTCATTCCCACGGGGAACCGGCATAATCTATCGGCCCGTCTCTTAGAGATGGTTGATATTGAAGCAGGAGACCTCTCCCTAATCTCCGCATAGGAAACCAAATGTGCACTTATCGAGTCTAGAGCCCCGAGATTCATCAAAAGATCTCATAGGAACACATGATATCTCTACACTGGTTGTTCATCATTAAGGACACCGGATGTAAACCTAAGAGTCCTTCGCAGATCTTAGCAATCTGCCGAGAATGTTTATGAGAGAATTTACTTATGTATTTTCTCAATGATTGAATGGAAATTCCTGCCAGGGTCAACATCTAACAGCCCTGACAGTAGGTCACTTCGGTAATTCTTTATGGGTTACGCTTAGTGTTCGCGGTGGTTTCAAACGGTCTACAGTCGTGGAGTGATCCCCAACGACTCACCCAGTCATTGAGCTACTTAGTAGGTCTCGTAAGCTCTTTCGAGAGTATCTGATATGGGAACGGCCATGGTAAGGGTTAGAAGGAGTCTTCACACTATGCTGTTGACGATCTCTAATTCCTTATCTGTAAGTACTGGTTGATTTATTGCTAACTGTTTTCATGCAGCTATACATCATCTCCATGGCAACAGATTCCACATGCTCATATATGCATCTCGAAGTCAAAGGAAAGTTCTCACAAAGATCAAAGCAAAGCAAGGTTCAAAGAAAGATTCTACGCAATGTGAATGAATCTACAGAAGTAAAGTGACAAAGATCTGTGTAAAAGAACGGGAACTAAAAATGCATGTATCACAAAGACTGAAGATGTATGAGCATGTTGGAATGGCAGACTACCACCAAAGACAAAGAAGTGACGAAAGGCAGATGACTTCACCACAACAACAAAAGAACAAAGAACGATGAAAAGTCAATTATCAAAGATCACAAAGCATGAAGGAACAAAGTCAAATGAAACTATTCTACAAAGACTCAAAGTTCAAGACAACAAGCTTCAAAGTTCAAAGATCAAGATCACAAAAGAGAGATCTCAATGATCACCCCTGAGGGGGAGATTGTTAGCAATAGAAGTGTTGATCATCAATGGAATCAAAGAGAGATCTCAATGATCGCCCCTTAGGGGGAGATTGTTAGAAATAGAAGTGACGATCATTTATTAAGTCATTTAGTCTTGTAGTTTAGTTAAGGGCAAACGGGCTTGGTTTAATCTAATATTGTAAAAGGTTATGTCTAGTTTATTACAAAAGCCCAAGCCCGGCCCATCTTCTTATCTCACCTATAAATACCTCCAAATGCTCTCATTTGGAGGTGTTGCTTCTAGGGTTCTCTATGTGTATTTCCTTCTTCCTCTCTCTAATCTAACATATCTTTCTTTCTCTCTCTAGAAGTTACCATTTCACACTCTCTTTCTCTAATTACTTTCTCTCTCTAGATCTAGCCTAGATTCATATGTGAAATAGGTTGTTCTACGGTCCTACAATGATTATAGCAAATTTCGAAATCGCAAACCCTAGTTCTCGAAATCAATTTTTCATGAGATTAAACCGTTGGATTTTCAATTAAACGAGATCCTATGATTGAAATACCCAAGTGATTACTTAGGAACTTACAGATTGATGATCACAGACACGGATTGCTCGTTTGAATATGGACCGTAGGTTTCAATATGAGGGTTTTAGGTTGTCTGATTTTCGAAAAAATGAGAAAAAGGGTGTTTGTTTTGATTATAATGAAAGAACTTATAATAATTGACACTTTTTACCCCTTAACTTTTGATATTACATAGTAATTCCTAAAGTTAAATGACAAATGAGTGAAAACAAAGATATACTCCTAACCGGTATAGTTTATGAAACCATAATTGAGATGAGACAAAGGAATGTGTACAAAACGTCCACAGTATCCGAAGTACCACATTTATAGTAAATATGCAAGTATATCAATTAAAATTGGTGAAAACAAATTTTGAGCATGACTCCCCCTCAACACTTGTAAAATTTTTTAAAGAAATAACAAAGTGTTGAAGTGAAGCGATATACTTGCATAACAAATTTTTTATTTTTTTTTTTTATTTTTTTTTATTTTTTTTTTAAGAAAAAAAAATGAAAAATCTTTTTGTGTTTTGATTGGTTTATATTTAAGAAAAATATTAACAAAGATAGTTTTGATGTTTGACGATCAATTGTGTTTTGAAAACTTTTCCATATCTTCTGGAGTCAAACATCGCATACCAATTTGGTGAACTAAACTAGCAAACCTTGATGGTGCTAAGGATTTGGTAAGTAAGTCCGCCAATTGGTGCTCAGTTCCAACAAAATAAAGTTCAACGGTACCCTTTTCCACATGCTCTTTGATGAAGTGATATCGGAGATCGATGTGTTTGGATTTGCAATGATGTACTGTGTTGCAGGAGATAGCAATTGCACTTTTGGAATCACAGTAGATAGGAATCTTGTTGAATAGGTAGCCATAATCCTTAAGTTGTGATCTCATCCAAATGACTTGAGCACAACAAGCAGACATAGCTACATATTCAGATTCTGTTGACGACAATGATGTGCAGTCCTGTTTCTTAGATTGCCATGACACAAGTTTGTCTCCGAGAAATTGTAATCCACCAGATGTACTTTTGCGTGTGTCTAAACATCCTGCATGGTCAGCATCTGAAAAAGCAATTAGTTCAAAACCAGAATCCTTCGGATACCAGACTCCCAAGTTAATGGTTCCCTTTATGTATCGAAGGATTCTTTTGACCTCACTGAGGTGTTTTTCAGTTGGTTTAGACTGATAGCGAGAGCACATATAGACAGCAAATACTATATCAGGTCTACTAGCTGTGAGATACATGAGGGACCCAATCATACTTCGGTATTTAGTAGGGTCAACTGGAATCCCATGTAAATCAGCATCTAGTTTTGTGGTATAGCCCATTGGTGTATTATAAGTATCACAAGACATCATTCCATGTTTCTTTAAAATTTCAAGAGCATATTTGGACTGATTTATAAAAATTCCACGGGGTGATTGATGAACTTGTAGTCTTAGAAAGAACGAAAGTTCACCCATCATGGACATTTCAAAATTATCTTTCATTAATTTTGCAAAATCATTAGAGTAACTTCTTTTTGTTGAGGCAAAAATAATGTCATCGACATATATTTGAACAACAAGTAAGTCCTCCCCGTAGGTTTTTGTAAATAGTGTTGGATCCACCGATCCTTTAGAAAATTTATTGGCCAGCAAGAAAGTGGACAGTTTGTCATACCATGCCCGTAGGGCTTGCTTAAGTCCGTAGAGTGCCTTTTTGAGTCGGTAAACGTGATTAGGACGCTCAGGATCAACGAAGCCGTCTGGTTGGCTCACATACACTTCTTTACGGAGTTCTTCATTAAGAAATGCGGTTTTCACATCCATTTGGTAAACAACCATGTTCCTGTGTGCAGCATATGCCAAGAAGATCCGAACAGCTTCATGTCTAGCCACTGGAGCAAAGGATTCAGCAAAATCAAGTCCTTCAAGTTGGGAGTATCCTTTCGCTACCAGACGTGATTTGTTACGTATGACAGTTCCTTCAGCATCTAGCTTATTCTTCCAGATCCATTTTAACTCGATGACAAAGACTCCGTCAGGTCTTTCAACTAATTCCCATACTTCTAGTCTTATGAATTGCTAAAATTCCTCTTGCATAGATTCAATCCAGTTGTCATAAGTCATTGCATCTTTGATGTTCTTAGGTTCTTCGTGACAAACTGTGAGTGCATAGATACAAGTTTCACCATCAGTGTGAAGTCGTTGTCTTGTCATGACAGGTGCATCTGGATGGCCACTAATATGAACTAGTGGATGGTCTCGAGTCCATTTGTGTGTTGAAGGGTGTAGTTGATAAGTATCTCGCATGTTAGCAGGATCCAAATTGCGTGTTGATGACTCAGCTATATCAGGAACTATAGGAGCCGATGCAAACGGGTTAAAGAACGCTTCAGGATCATGCTCTGCGGGTTGTGGAACTGATTGGGGTGTGGAATCTTCAGCTGAATGGCGGGAGTTAGAAACAGTTTGTTCTGCTGTAGATGGTGATGCAATTGGAGGACCGTCTCTCTCAACACTTGTAGTAGTTTGTTGAGGTGAGTCTGGTACTGGAATGTTTTCAGGTTGAGCAGCGGAATTAGGTGAGACCTCAGAAGAACGGTATTCAATTGTATCATCAAACAGAGGAGCAAACAAGGTATCCAATTCTTTGCGGTCGAGTGGTAATGGTTCAGCCGAAGATGCCGGAGAGTTAAGACGGTTGAATTCGGGTCCTAAGCTGTGTTGCTCAGAAGCCATTTGTGTGAGTTCATCAAAATTAGCGTGAATGGTTTCTTGAATTTCTCTTGTACGACGATTCCATATCCGAAAACCTTTGGAATTTTCACAGTATCCAACGAACACTCCGATGTCAGCCTTTGCTTTAAGTTTTCCTAAATCATCACAATCATTTTTCGGATAGCAAAGTGCTCCAAATACATGAAAGTAATCGATGTTCGGTTTCCTTTTGTGAACAATTTGATAAGGTGTTTTGCGATGGCGTTTTGTGATCATGCAACGGTTTTGGGTATAACATGCAGTTGAAACAGCTTCCGCCCACAAGTAATCTGGTAATTGAGCATTAATCAACATAGTTCTAGCAGCTTCCACTAATGTCCTGTTGCGTCTTTCAACAACTCCATTCTGTTCTGGGCTTCTAGGAATAGATGTTTGATGTTCAATTCCCACTTTCTCATAATATGACCGAAGTGTCTGATTCTTGAATTCAGTTCCATTGTCAGTTCTGACCATTCGTACCGTGTTGCATAACTGAACTTGAATTTTAGTGAGAAAGGTGATGATCATTGAAGGAGCCTGATCTTTACTTCGTAGAAAATAAACCCAAGTCCATCTGGAGAAGTCATCCACAATTACAAGTATGTAGCGTTTACCGTTGATACTTTGAACATGCATCGGTCAACACAAATCCATATGTAATAGTTGTAAAACATGATTCGTACTGTGCTCAGGTTTTGAAGGAAAATGAGCCCGAGTACTTTTTCCTTGTTCACAGGATGAACATAAGTGATCTTTGGTAAAACGGAATCTTGGAAATCCATCAACAAGTTTGTAACGAGCAAGGTCAGTCATAGTTTTGAAATTCAAGTGCGAAAGACGTTTGTGCCATAACCAAGATTTAGTTGATTCTGCTTTGGAGAGAAGACATATCGGAGATGTTGCAATCATGTCAGACATTGATATTGTATAAAGGTTAGAACCACGTGAGCCAGACATTAGATCGTTTCCTTGTAAGTCACGAACAAAGCACGTTTTCTCACGAAATGCAACTTCTAGATCCCCATCGCAGAATTGACCAACAGAGAAAAGGTTGTGTCCAAGGCCTTCCACATAATAAACATGACTTATTTCAATGTTCCCACTGACATAGTCACCATATCCCATGAATAGAGCGTAATGATCATTCCCGAATCTGACAGTACCAATGAACTTTGAGACAAAGTTGTGTAACAGTTTGAGATTGCCTGTCATATGTCGGGTGCATCCGCTATCAACAATCCAGAGAACGATCTGTACCACCTGTATTACAAGAAGAAGACACAGATGGAACAGAAGTAAGGGTGGAACCCAAAGACAGTGCGGGTTCCTGTTGGTTAGAAACACATGTATTCAACAATTTAAGAATCCATTTAAAGTCTGGTTTGTATTGTAACCAACGTTACCAGTTCCAACTAGTTTTTGCTTTCTTAATGTTAAATGCACTAGTAGTTGGCTCATTCCTAGATTTGTTCTCGGCACCTATGGGGGTAACTTCAACTTCATTAGAAACCGTAGAAGACGGCTTTCCTAAGTTAGACTTAGAGGCAGTAGTGGGCCTAGAAGGAATGCGTGTCCTACGTTTCTTATGACGATTGAGAAGAGAATTAGCTAAACATTTTGTATGATCACCAGATGATACGCTTTTACGACAAAACACACAAGATGCTTTAATATTCAAAACATTCAAAGGTTCATCATTCGTTACATTTAGATTTTGATTACAATTTGCCAGATTAGAATCTAAATCTGATGCAACATGAATTTTATTCAAATTCCTAAGTTGATCTTCTACTTCTTGAGCTTCTAGTTGTCCTCTCTTACGTTGCAAGATCCTATTCTTCTTTTTACTTTTTCGCTTGGGTTTGCTAACGCTATTAGTGGAGACTAGTCCTGTAGAAGTGGAGGTATCAATATTAGTGTTTTGAATGACATTTTCTTTAGCAGTTTTGTTTAATTGATACATTCCTGGTGCTATCACCGTGGTGTCAACCATCTTTCCCTTTTGAATTAGCTTAATTTTCTCTTTCAAATCAATGATGATGTGATTTTTATCCTGGATTTCAGACTCAAGTAAACCATTGCAATATTTGATGTCATCGCGGTTTTGTTGCCATTCGGCGTTTTCAATTTTTAAATCCGCAAGTTCTTTCTCGTATCGAAGACACCGACTTTTTAAAGACTCGTTGTTTTTGCAAAGCTGACAAGAGTTTGAAACATTTTGACTTTGAAACTTCAATTCCCTTTCAATACTTTTAGCTTGACACCATTCAAGCCTTTGTTTGAGTTGACAAATTTCTTTTGAAAATTGTTTTGTCACATCATCATTTTTAATTCTCAGCTTATCATTTTCCACTTTGAGTGTCTCAATTTCCTCATTCAACAGATTATTATCAACACAATGATCATTCTTAAGCATAGAAGTACCAGATTTATAAAGATCATTCATGATAACAGACAAAATATCAGCATTGAGAACTTGTTCCAAGAGTCGATCAGCATCATTTGTTAAAACTCTATTTCTTTGCTTTTGAACCAAAATCTCATTTTCAGTTGAGTTGAAAACGTTTATCATATTTTTGACCTCGTTTTGAAGTTCCTGATCCCAACGTGTAGCACAAAGACGGAGATGTTTGACAATTGGCAGCATTTGTTTTTGAAAAATATCTCTCTTTTCTCGCTCGTAAGCGGATTGAAAAGTTTCAATTTTTATTTCAGAATTGCGTTCAATTGTTTCCTCCAAAATTTTGATGTCTTCCATAAAAGTTTTGAAATAATTTAAGACACGACATTTTTTCGGTAAAGGTGTAAGTTCACCGGATGATGGTAAAGGACCATTTATTTGTGCTACAGTTTGGACAGGGGCCGCATTTGAGGATGAAACATATGACTCAGTGACATACCGTGATTTCTCAGGTAATTCTTTTTGAGTAACAAAAGATTTGGAAATAGGAGGAGCTTTTGAATAATCATATGGTGTCCAATTTTGAAAACAACAGCACGCACGCACAATCGTATTATCAAGCAAATGGTCCATACTGTAAATTTTAGGAATTTCTTTGAAAGCCGTGTAAAGAAACATTGAATTGTAATCACCAAGTGCAAAACCTTTATCGGGTCTCGGTTTTAAAGTAAATTTCTGAATTGTTGTGACAGAGTTCCCGTGTTTGTAAACAATGTTACGAAATTCTTTGAGTTGTTTTTCAAGATCAACAATATCACCGAGTAAATCGTCAATATACTTCCTTTTTCGTATTTTATGTTCACAAAACTCTTTTTTACAATTGGACAATTCCGTTTCCGTTTTTGAAAGGTCTCTTTGAAGATGTTCAACTTGTATTTTCAATTCACACTTTTCACTTTCGAATTTCGAAATCAACTTTCCGTTTGACTCAATTAAATCTTGCATTTGCGTTGAAGACCTTGTTCTTTGTTGTAAGAATCTTGAAAAGCTTTTTCAAAACTTTTTGTATGTTTAATCTTTTCTTGCTGATTTGAAAGTTGTATTTTATAACACTCAATATCTCTTGCAAGTGCTGCATTTGTTTCTTTTAAAACTTTGTTTTTCTCGTTGCATTTTGCAATTAGCAACTGTTGATCATTCAGTTGTTTAGATAACATTATGAGGTCAGGGTCTGGATCAAATGATGGTTCATGTTGTTTGAAATGATCATGTTTATCATTCTCAATAGGATCATCAAATGAAACATCCGTGTCATCATCAAATATGACAACTGTGCTTATTTGTTCATCTGATTGAGAAGATGAAGATGATTTAGATGGAACAACTTGCGCCATATCTGATTCAGAAGCAGAGGGTGAGGCTATTTCATGTATGAGGCATGCTTTTTGGTCATGTACCTGAGACAAGCCGTCAGTGTCATACACTGGACCTGAATCATTAAACTGAAGTTCCTGCATGTTGGCCATAAGCATCACAGCTGCATTAGCTTCCAGATCTTCCATGTCATCATCATTGTTCACATTTTCCATGAAGTTGTTATCTTGTTCAGGGAAATGTCCATCTTTTTCATCTTGAAGAGCCATGAGTAATGCCTGCTTGTGAAACTTACTACCCCGAGTTCTCGGTTTGGGACATGCTGTCGCTATATGACCTTGTTCATTACAATTGTAGCACCACACTGCATTCCCTGAGTTGGAGTTCCTTGTTGCAACTGGTTCAGACCTTTGCTGAGAAGACCCTGAGTTGTTCCTGAACCCTCCATTGTTATTAAACCTCTGACCATTCCCAAAATTTCCTGAAGAACTTCCTGAACCAGGTCGACCATAACTACAATTCTGAATTTCCACTCTTCCATCATTGACAACAGCTTGATTCCTTGTGTTAGAAGATGAACGTTGACGGTTGTTTGTTTTGTTGGAGAATTTGCTGAAAGCACGAGCAATAAGAGCAAGTCCCTGATTCAACGTATTAAAGTCATCATCGTCATCGTCATTGGAATTTGAGTAATACACTGCATCATTGTTGTTTAATGGAACAAGTTGAGTAGAAGCATTCTGTGGAGATGAATCATAAGGGACCATTTGGTTCGAGGTGGAAGACTGTGGATAACTGAAGTAGTTCTGCTCTTGAACATATGCATGATTTGACATTGGTGGTGGAGCATAGGGAGATTGAGCTACGAGAGCCAAAGAATTTGGTGTTGGTGTTGGTGTGTATCCTCCTCGTAGAGCTCGATCTTTTTCCACTTCAGGTTCATGGTGTTTCAGGAAATCATATAACAAACCATATGGAGCATCATGAAGATTTTTGGTTTGACGAACAAATGTCACATATTTATGCCAATCTGGACCAAGACTACCGACGAATTTGGAGTTCACTGCTATCCTTTTTACTGTGATTTTGTGATGTTCCAGATCATTGACCACATTTGTGAAACGATGATAGTAGGATTCAAGTGACTCTCCTGGTTCAATTGTGATGTCTATGTATTCCATGTAGAGTTTGGATTCCATATCATCTTTGTTCAATTGAGTGCCTTCCATAAGGAGATGAACATGTTCTCACATAGCTTTGGCTGTTTTCTGAGCATCGACGCTTCGATAAATTGGATTTGGTATTCCTTGAAGTATATAAGCCATTGCATACTCATCAGCTTCACGATGTAATTTCTGTTCTTCTGTGAGTTGAGATTCTGGAAGAGGTCTATCACCAGGAGGACGTGGAGGATCAGCAGTTGGATCACCAGCTTCAAATCTTGTTAGCCACTCAAATGGTCCTTCAAGTATCACTTGTTTCAAGAATTTCCCATGAGGTTTCTTTAGTTCAAGAAATCTTAAGAATCGACTTGACCATTGAACATAGTTCCCCGGTGTTAGCATTGGAGGTGTTTCAAGTGATCCTGCCTCATGTCGGGATTGTTGAGTTGTAATAACTTCACACATTCTATCAAACCAGTGAGGTTGTTTGGAGGAGACCTGAGTGTTCTGTTGTGACATCTGATATGATTGTTGTTGAGGAATGATATGATGTTGTTGCATCATGAGATAATGATGTAGTGGATTAAATGGTTGTTGTTGAACGTGTGATTGTGAAGGTTGTTGATACGGTTGTTGCTGATGGTATTGTTGTTGCTGATACTGCTGATGTTGCTGTTGCTGAGAATGAGAGAAGTAGTAATTAGGTGGTTGAGACATCTTAGAACACTTGTGTAATAATGGATCTTGTAGAAGGTATAGAATTAGCCAAGTATCGAAAAAACTTTGCTCAACTTCGGATTGCGAAAGCTTGGTCAACAGGGATTGCGAAAGTTTTGTATTCCAGTGATTGCGAAACTTCTGATAGGGATTGCGAAAATTTCAGGTTCTCGAAATTAAGTGATTTCGATACTTTAAGAAAGTTTTCGCAAAATAAGGAGGTTTTCGAAACTTATACAAGTTTGCGAAAAAAATTGTGATTTCGAAAAAAATGGTATTTTTCGAAAACACAAAACACCACGATCCCAGTTTTCGAAATTGTACAATTTTGAAAATTTACCAAAAGTCGAAGTACTTTACTTTCTTATACAAGAAAGAAAATACTGAGTCCACAAAAACGAAGTCGATGTAGAGTACTTTGAGTAGATCTCGAAATAGGGACAAATAATGTTCTCGATAACCTTGGCGAGTAGTATTTTCAAAGAAAGCTAACCTAAAACGCGTTTTTTCTTAAAGATTCTTGTACTTATAAGTATAAAATGAAGATTTCTTGAAGAAAGTTGAAAACTTGATAAACTTTATAAAAAACAAAAATGTTTTCGAAAACAAGTACAAGAAACCCAATTCGAATTTTTGTGATAAAAGTTTGGAACTTTTTGATTGTTTTGATTTGTAGAACAAGTTTGTAAGCAAAGATGTGCTAAAAACCAAGGAACAAGCAAGAAAGTGTAAAATTTAACAAAAAATTCGATTGAAAAAAGAAAAAAAAAGCGTTTAAGATTAAAAATTCAATGAAAAAACTATAACTACACCTTCTTCCGGCGAATGATACCACTTGTTAGGTCACCATTTTGTAAACACAAGCATAATAATGATAGAAATGAGATGAGAAAAGAGATTGGGTGATTATATGATAAAGAGAAATATAAGTGCAAGAGTTTCCTTAAGAAATCAAAATAACCAACCAAGTTTACAAATGACCTAAGGCTTCTATATATAGGGAAGGAGCTAGGGCAACACTCCCTCTCCTTCCTTTCCTCATTTCGTGGGCTTTTGAGGCCCATGGGTTCCATACCTTAAGTCTAGTAAACTTAATACATTAAGTAAATGAGAGTAATAATAGTTAAGCAACCTAAGGTTATTACAAATGACCGAGACTTGATAAAATAGTGAAAACTATGATCCTAACAATAGATCCACAACAATAAGATGAGATGAGCAAAACTCTTCTTCAACACTTCGTTTCTTGATTACAACGAATGTTCTTCTCTTGCACTTAGAGGAAAGATGAGTGTGATCACTTGTAAACAACTAGAACTTGATAATGTGATCAAAAAGTATGTTTAAGAAAGAATTTCAGAATACAGAAGGTTTTGGTGCATAAGAGGTGAAGATTTCTGGAGGAAAACAGTTATGTATTTATAGGCGTTAGGAAAGAGGCGACAGTCCCTTAAATGTTGTACGGTCCCTTATCGATAAGGGACCGCCATCCTATTTAAGGGACCGTCCAGACAAACGCTCCTCGTTTTGTCCTGAGGTGGTGAAAAACTATCTGGTGAAGTTTTGTTGTCGATTTTGAGCGGGAAATATGGTTGTTATGGTTTTGAATGTTGAAAACATTTTCTTAATAAAACATTTCTTTAAATTATACAAAAATACATTTGTAAAAATATTTTGTGACATGAAAATGTAGAGATTTTAAATCTTTTGATCACATACACAAGTTAGTAGAAGTTTGTACATACCTTAAGTGATGTTGATGACGAAAACGAGTTTTCCCGATAAAAAATTTATTACAGTAAAACCTCTATAAATTAATAGTGTTGGGACCGGATATTTTATTAATTTAACGAGATATTATTATATCGATAAATTAATAATTCATTAATTTAAAGAGATTTTACATATGGTCTTTAAATTTTGGGATAATCCCAAAAATGCCCAAGTTGCCCAATCGATTTGTTTTTTTACCCTTCGCTCAGAAAGTTCCGAAACTATCTATTGGGCAACCGGGCAACCTTTTATAACCAACGATGGGACGCCAAGTGTCCGAAATGTTGGGCAACGCCTCCATTTTTTGGGCAACTTATGACACTTGGCGTCCTATGGTTTGAAACACTAGAGTTGCTCGATTGCCAAGTGGGTAGTTTCGGAACTTTCTGAGCGAATGGCAAAAAAACAAATCAATTGGGCAACTTGAGCATTTTTGGCATTATCCCTTAAATTTTCAAGTGTAATATACTAGTTACAAAGTATACTCGTTAGAGATGAAAAATGAATTTGAAAAACAAGTTTCAATTAAAATTTTAGAATTCATATTCACACTTTATGAAAATAAAATTAACATTTTTTGTTGCAATACGAGAAGACAACACAACAATACTTTAATGCAATAAGAAGATTTTGAGATAAACTCAATATAGATTTGAAGTTCAACAAAAAAAAAATAAAATAACAAGTGACAGTGAATTCATTTTTTACTAAACAATATTAGGGTTTTAAAGTGTATATCTCTCTCACACACACACACATAATATATATTGAATATTTAGTAATTACTAATTTATAGTTTCGTTGGGAGTAATATATATACATTGGGGTTTCAAAAAAGTCATTATCTTATTATTTTATCGATTGGTGTCCAAATTTGTATTGGTCCCAAGTTGGGACTGAACAAATTATTAATTTTATCGAGGTTATTAATTTATCGAGTATTAATTTATAGAGGTTTTACTGTAGTTGTAGTTTTATATAACGTGTGTTTGTATTTTGTGATTATCAAAACTAGTAAAGACCGATTAATGCAAATGACGTTTTTGACATTATTTGTATTAACAGTATGTTAATCAGATAATGGCCTCCATAATTGATGGTTTTAGGGCGCGTTTGGTTTGAGGTGGTGGGGTTAGGATTTGGGAACCATGCCTAAAAATGATGTTTGAGATATTTTTGTAGGTCCTACAAATGAGGATTGTTACCAAATATATGTCTTTGTGCAAACCCCACATCTCTTCCATACTTTTCTTATCTTTATTATTTTATGTGAGACTATCTTTAATATCAACAATTAATATTTAATTTTATTTTTATTTTTACAATAATAATATTTTAAAATTTATAAATTATACTCATATCTATTATACTATAAGATTAACCCCACTGATTTATTGTGGAGGTGTCAAGATTGCATAGAGTACAACAAGCTAATGCTAGGAATTAAATGCAAAAAATAGAGTTTCATGTGTAATTGGAGCCTTAATTGTTCGACTTGAGTAATTTCGAGCATGCAAAAAGTCATGTCGTTACATTCATGTTTGCTTAATGGAGAAGATGAAAGTGCAAGGGTTGCCAGAATTGATCACATGGTATTTAGTATAGAATTAAAATTCGGTTATGGATTGCGAAGAATTTGAAAAGGTTGCAAGAATAATTGATGATTTATCCCAATCCATGCCTATATAAACCAGCCAAAATCACATGCACAAACACAAAAGTTCGAATCTTCATTCCTCCTACTTTATTTTGTAATTTATTGTTAGAATTGTTTCTTGATTTTCTTTTTCATTTTTTTTCCGTGTGTAGGTAATACATACAACATGATTCTCTTACTAATGTTACAAGAGAAGAGAAGAGGTGATGTATCTATACTCTTTCTTTTCTTAGTCTCATCTGCAAATTTTATATAAGAATAATACAAAGAATCTTGAAATCCCAAAGTTCAAAATATCTTAAATGTAAATATAATTAATCTCATCCACAAAACAAAAGCAGGTATAGTTTTTAGCATGCATTCTCACGTTACTCATGCTTTGGTATGCACCTTCCTATACGTTCGTATATTTTACTGGATTTTGAAAATGGTTCCACGGGTTGATGAGCCAAAATTTGACATATACATAAATGCATGTATATTTGCTATTATTATTATTCTCAAGTAATCTCTTATTTTTCCCCTATTACAAGAAATAATACATTAAAGATGATAAATAGACGTAGGGCGCGACGAGTTGGTCAAGAAGGTCGTTCAAAAAGGACTACAATGAATGGTCAAAAAGGTCGTTCAAGACGGGCTACAAAGAAGATATTAGAAAGAAAGATTCAAACGTTGAAAAAACCGATCCCAAATGAGGACTCATCGGTTGGTTTGGATGGTTTTTTTAGAGATACTACTAAATATATATTGAGTTTGCAAATGAGAATGATACTCATAAATTCTTAATGACTTTGAGTGTTCATTGTATTGATTTATAAAATCACAATGAAGATATGTTGCATAATAATATATGATGATCACATGATTTTTTGTAGTTAAACTAAAGAATTATTTTTTATATTGTGATATCAACTTTAGGGTTTGATTTTATTCCAAGATTGCTTCATGCCTATAATATTGATAGTTTTTATTTTTGAATAATTACAATTTCATTCGTTACTTCTCTTTTATTTGTTATCGACCATATTATTGGTTTAATTGCATTCTTTACTATTAAAGAAGCTTAAAACCCTTAAACAAAAATAAACACAACTAAATACCGCCTTAAATAATGAATATAAAGGAAACAATGCATAATTATTGATCTAACCCATTTGTAAATTATAATAACAAATCGATGCAACGCACGAGTCTAAAAAATATATAAAAAAATAATGATAATAATAAATAAACTATAAACTCAACAAAATGATTACACTTACGTAAACCTAAACAAATTCATTTAAACAAATAACCAATATCTCCTGCGGGAGCCTTAGTTATAGATTGTTGTATATTCGGCAATTTACATAAACATTACGCGATGAATACTATAAGATTGCGCCCTCTAATTGAATGTGGAGTCATCAAGATTGGAATTCAATGCAGCCTCATAATAACTATACAATCATGAAAGGAGATGAAGTGCAAGGGTTGCCCGAATTGATCACATGACATTTAGTATATAATTAAAAGTCGGTTAGATGAAGTGCAAGGGTTGCGAAATGTTGCAAGAATAAGTAATGATTTAACCTAATTCATGCCTATATAAACTGGCCAAAATCACATTTAGTATGTATATTTGAAGATGATTCATACATCTATTAGATCTTTGATTGTTGGTTGCGGTATGTAAATTCTCTTTTACAACATTTTGGAGATGATTCACACATCTTTTAGATCTTTGTAATTAACTTGGTCTTCTTTTTTTCTTAATTTAGTTATTATATGCAGGTACCATGAAAATCACACAAGATCATGCATGCTCAGCTCTATCTATAATACTATAAGATTCAGTCCCTAAATTTAATGTGGAGTTATGATGATAGAGTTTTAGAGTTAGAAACAAGTTGGAGTTGTTTAGTAGTTGCATAGAGTACAAGATAGCTAATGCTCGGAATTCAATGCAACCTCATAATATCTATACAATCATGAAAGGAGGTGAAGTGCAAGGGTTGCCCGAGTTGATCACATAGCATTTAGTATAGAATTAAAAGTCGGTTAGATGAAGTGCAAGGGTTGCGAAAAGTTGCAAGAATAATTAATGATTTAACCTAATTCATGCCTATATAAATCGGCCAAAATCACATTTAGTATGTACATTTGAAGATGATTCACATATCTTTTAGATCTTTGATTGTTGGTAGCGGTATATAAATTCTCTTTTGCAACATTTTGGAGATGATTCACACATCTTTTAGATCTTTGTAATTAACTTGGTCTTCTTTTTTTCTTAATTTAGTTATCATACGCAGGTACTATGAAAATCACACAAGATCATGCATGCTCAGATAAATGAAACCAAAGATTGGGATACCAACTATTTTCTTTGTTTCTTACATATTTAGGTGATTGTTATATATATATATATATATATATATATATATATAATATATATATATATATATATATATATATATATATATATATATATATATATATATATATATATATATATATATATATATATATATATATATATATATATATATATGTATGTATTATTTTAATGCATTTTCATATACAAGTAATTTATGTGCGTTTTCTATTGATGTAGCTCACATGTGCGAATTGATTCAAGAAAATGTGCACGAGCATGTATGTAAAGCAACATTTAAATGGTTAAATGATACTTTTTAGCGTGATTAGTTTATGTAAGTAGTTGCTTTCTAATGCTCTTTGAGAAATATTAGAATGAATTTATCGCATGCAATTGAATTATTATTGAAAAGAAGAAGGTCGCGCATCGCAAAGTGTTTTTTTTTCTTTCTATATGTAGAATCATTAGTGAGAAATCAATATTTACGCCAATTAAATGAGTTTGCCATAATAGCAAAATACGACATATTAAAAATGTGACATTGAGTAATGAATAGAAAGGAAAAAATGCATAATTTTTTACTTAAATCCGTTTGTAAATTATAATATCAAATAAAAAAGTTGAGTTTTAAACATAAGCAAAAGTTCAAACTTTTATCGAAAAACAAAACCGGTGCATTTAATGTGAAGTATTACAACATCGAGATGGAAGTGCAAGACTTGCCGGAATTTATCACATGATATTTAGTAATTAATATACAATTAAAAGTCGGTTATGAATTGAGATGAAGTTGAAAAGGTTGCAAGAATAATTGATGATTTAACCTAATGCAATATACATATATATATATATATATATATATATATATATATATATATATATATATATATATATATATATATATATATATATATATATATATATATATATATATATATTATTTTAATGCATTTTCATATACAAGTAATTTATGTGCGTTTTCTATTGATATAGCTCACATGTGCGAATTGATTCAAGAAAATGTGCACGAGCATGCATGTAAAGCAACATTTAAATGGTTAAATGATACTTTTAAGCATGATTAGTTTTTTTTTTTTTTTTTTTTTTTTTTTTTTTTTTTTTCTGGTACCATGGGTTTCCGACTCGACATTGCGAGCCGACTAATCTTACGGCGACTACCCTTAAGTATGATTAGTTTATGTAAGCATGCAACTTGAATAATGAATATAAAAGAAAAAGTATATAATTTTTGCTCAAACCCATTTGTTAATTAAAAAAATTAAGTTTAAGACATAATAGTGGAGTCCAAAGGTTTTAGGAATTATTAATTGTGTCTTAATTAATATTTATTTAGTTAGCTATTTAGAATTGAGTTTATTGATAAAATTTATTAATATTAGTTAAACTTCAATGTTAATTTTCAATGAAATTAGTTGTACAATAAAATTAGATAGAGCTAAAAAGGTTTGTAATGATTTTTATACAGTTTATATGGCATTATTATACATACATTATTACACAAACTTTAACTTACAAACTTAATAACGAAAATATTTAACGCACATTAAACTATGACCAATTAGATAGACCCCGTGTGCTTTATAATATCATGCAAAAATCATCTAATAGACAAATATTGTAGGGCTAAGTAATAGACCAAAAGAAACAAAGCCATTTTTTATCATGCAAATAAGTAATAGGCCAAAAGAAACAAAGCCATTACAACTTAATAGCCAAAAGCCCATATATAGAATACAACAACACAAAACTAAAACAACATCAATCACTTTTAAATTTTTATATAAGAAAGTTAAAACATTTCATACAACATACTAAACAATAATTAAGTATACACTCGCCAATATACAAAAAAAATACACGATTAACAATTAGATTCTTAGCCCGTGCGTAGCACGGGTTCTGCCTGCCTCGTAATACTATAAGATTGAGTCCTCTAATTGAATGTGGAGTCATCAAGATTGCATAAAGTTCAAGATAGCTAATGCTCGAAATTTAATGCAAGGAGATGAAGTGCAAGGGTTGCCCGAATTAATCACATAACATTTAGTATAGAATTAAAAGTCAGTTAGATGAAGTGCAAGGGTTGCGAAAGGTTGCAAGAATAAGTAATGATTTAACCTAATTCATGCCTATATAAACCGGCCAAAAATTACATTTAGTATGTACATTTGAAGATGGTTCACACATCTTTTAGATCTTTGATTGTTGGTTTCGGTATGTAAATTCGCTTTTGCAACATTTTGGAGATGATTCACATATCTTTAGATCTTTGTAATTAACTTGGTCTTTTTTTTTTTTTTTTCTTTTCTTAATTTAGTTATCATACGCAGGTACCATGAAAATCACACAAGATCATGTATGCTCAGATAAAAGGAATCAAAGATTGGGATACCAACTATTTTCTTTGTTTCATACATATTTAGTTGATTGTTATATATATATATATATATATATATATATATATATATATATATATATATATATATATATATATATATATATATATATATATATATATATATATTATGTTAATGCATTTTCATATACAAGTAATTTATGTGTATTTTCTATTGATGTAGCTCACATGTGTGAGTTGATTCAAGAAAATGTGTACGAGCATGTATGTAAAGCAACATTTAAATAGTTAAATGATACTTTTTAGCGTGATTATTTTATGTAAGTAGTTGCTTTTGAATGCTCTTTGAGAAATATTAGAATGAATTTATCGTGTGCAATTGAATTATTATTGAAAAGAAGAAGGTCCGCTCATCGCAAAGTGTTTTCTTTTTCTATATGTAGAATCATTAGTGAGAAATCAATATTTACGCCCATTAAAAGAGTTTGCCATAATAGCAAAATATGACATATTAAAAATATCACATTGAGTAATGAACAGAAAGGAAAAAATACATAATTTTGACTTAAAGCCGTTTGTAAATTATAATATCAAATAAAAAAGTTGAATTTTAAACATAAGCAAACGTTCAAACTTTTATCATCGGTGCATTTAATGTGAAGTATATACAACATCGAGATGGAAGTGCGTGACTTGCCGGAATTGATTACATGATATTTAGTAATTAGTATAGAATTAAAAGTCTGTTATTGATTGAGATGAAGTTGAAAAGGTTGCAAGAATAATTGATGATTTAACATAATGCAATATATACAGTTATATGTATTATGTTAATGCATTTTAATATACAAGTAATTTATGTGTGTTTTCTATTGATGTAGCTCACATGTGCGAATTGATTCAAGAAAATGTGCACTAGCATGTATGTAAAGCAACATTTAAATGGTTAAATGATATTTTTTAACGTGATTAGTTTATGTAAGCATGCAACTTGAATCATGTAGGAAGAGGAAGAGATAGTCTATATCGGAGTATGAGAGTGTGTGTCGTTTCATCTAAGTGAACGACTCTATTTATACTACCTGGATTTGGCTCCATGACATGAGCATTGTGGAGATGAGCTTATCATCTAGGAGCAGCAAGTAAATAACTGATGAGGTCAGGCGATGCCTTCGGGTATCATTTTGTCTTGATGTCACAGGTGGCTGTTGTGGACCACTCTGGTCTATTCGTACGTTATCATACAACAACTGCTGGTACGATCTAAGTTCCGAAGTAGTCTTAGCTCGTATGTCATTGTCTCCGGACCTGGAGTGACATTCCTCACTCCAGGTACTCCGTAATACTGTTCCATTACTTCATTATCCTCTCTTCCTCTTAATAGCTTAAGTGTGATTATCTCCTTCTAACCATTCGGAGGGGATTATACCTCATCAGACACGTAGTTTGTTTTCTTCTAAATATGATAGTATATGATTATCTGATGGAAACATGTTTCAAGCTTTGCTAAGAAAGCCACTTGATTGTCAATCGCTGGCCTTACACGCATGCCAAATTTCCTGAAGACCTTTTACGAAACGAGAGTTTATTTACATACTAATAAAAATTGTATACCAATGGATCAAACATAACCATCCTCTCTTTATCAAATAAAAGTTTTGCTGTTTAGAAGAAGTCTTGATATAATCATATAATCTGCAATTCTGCATAAATAATTAAATATCATCTGGCAAGGCTTGGCCCAAGCGGCCCAATAAAAAAAGGATAGTTGGACTTCCAGTCTTCCAGCACTAGACAAATTCTCAAATGTTAGATGAAATTCTGACCAGATGTATCATTAACTAGGATATGTTTTTCCCCATCAAATAGAGGTGATTTGTACATCATCTTTTCCGTTTCTACGTCAATAAAAGATAAGTTATAACAAGGGGTGGACCTAAGGTGGTTCATCGGGTTCCTGTGAACCACAAAGGTTTATTCATGTAGTGTAAAATATCTTGATTTTTCTTAAATGCCTTGTGCCAAAAGAGATCGAGTCACAAGTCCTTTTATTTTATTTTATTATTATTATTATTATTATTTTATAATTTTTAAATAGTCAGAAGTCTTTTTAAATAATATGAAATGCACGTAGTACTATTTGGTCCTGGACTACTTGAGCCTCATATCGTAAAAGGGTAACAAATGGGAGTTAAATTGATCTAACGGCAATACGGTCATAGCGTATACACTAGTGTAAAATACGTGAGATACATTGTACGTAATTAAAATGTTTTTATAATATTTTTTATGTGCTCGATCTGTTTCTCTTCAAACTATTTTCATAATTTTACTCGAATGACTATGAATATAATATGAATTTGTTATCAATTATACTGCTACTTGTATATCCCCAACATTTCGCTTGAAAAACACATATACATCATACTGATTTTCCAACAAACACTTTTTTTTTTTTTTTGATGCAAAGGTGAATTATATTAATCTTCCAAACATATGTACATCATAAGAATAGAAGAAAGATTTGGACATATCCCAAATCTTTATACTCAGAACAATACTGCTAGTTATAACCATCAGACAACAAAACTAGTACATCTAACATAATACAATCTAAGACAACACTATACCAGAAACTCAGCAAAACAAACATACACCACCAATTCACCTTAATTGCATCTACCATCTAGCTACATTTCCATCTTACTCTTTTGCCATGCTCACTCATCCAACATCCACAGTAAACATAGCAATAAGAGTTAATGGCTTCGCTAGGTACCCATAACCCCTCCACAGCAAGGGCTCTTCCAGTTATACTACATTTCCATCTCAAAAAATGGCTTCATATAACTGGAAACACACTCCTTGGGTGAGGACCAACCAATACCTCCTGTGGGAATGTAAAGTATGGACCATGAAGTGTCATCTTTCACCACTCTCAATTCCATACTACTTACACTCCCCTCCAAGACCATTTACCCTTCACAAAAGGAAGCCCTACTTTATGGTACATCCACACCATGATAGACCTCCTACACAGCCAAACATAGCTTTCTAATTTCCTCCCAAGGCCAAACTAGAAAATACTATGAGGCTAATGTAGGTACAGTTACATAGTTTAGGACTCCAAGGTACAAGGAACTTCACAATTGTAATGGTCTGTTATGAATATCATCTCATGGCTAAAATCACTTTAGAACATCAATTACTTGAACCTCCACTACTATCCCAAACACTCCTTTATGCAGGCATATGCAACAACCCACATATTGACTGTTTATAATACCACTATTCCATTTCTCCATGACATTTCCAATTCAGACTTAATCATCCAATTTCAAATTCCAAATAGAAGCTGCACTCATCACTTCATTAGACTTCTTCACTTTCAAACTCATAATCTTCATTCTGACACTTTCACATATTATTCTGCAAACAGTTTTACTATCTCTTGTTTCATCTCTGAATGTTCTGAAATTTCTCTCTTGCCATATGAAATAAACCATAGCTCCAAGACATAATCTCCTTATTACACTCCAGATGTTATTTGTGCAACCCATAGCAGCAATAGATGTTATAATACTATTCCATTCCTCATTCTGCACTATGCAATTCATCATTGGTAGCAGACTTTTCCAAATGTCATTAGAGAACTGACACTTAAAGAATAGATGATCATGAGATTCAGATTCACTTTTACATAAACAACATACCCTCATATCATAACTGCCCCAATTCTGTAACCTATCATGTGTCATCAATCTTGCCTGTATAGCCAACCATAGGATAAATGAATGTTTAGGAATACATTGCGTAAACCAAACTAAAGCCTCCCATGTAACTGCCACCGTTGACTCACACAAAGTGTTGTAGATGTTGCTTACACAAACTTTCATTACACCACCATTGCAATCAATCCAAGAGAGACTGTCATTTTTGGAATTATCAATTATAGGAACTTCAATTTGGTTAAGGAAAGGGTATTCCAAACTCCATTCACTAGGCCAATTCCACTGCCCATTATGGATCATATCAACAATCTTACTATTCTTATCCAGCCTTGCATTGTACAAACTCCTAAAAGAGATTAGTTTAATAAGAGGACCAAGACCACTCCAGTTGTCAAACCACATGAGGGTATCAACACCATTACCAATATCATATTTAAAGTGATTAATAACCATGTCTCTTATATCAAGAAAGTTCCTCCATCCCCAACTGTCTTTTACATCCTTTTGTACAACCCATATACTTGTATCTTGCAATTTTACTGTACTAATCCATTTAACCCAAAGAGTATCCTTTTTAGTTGCCACATTCCACAAATTCTTTACTAGTAATGCAATGTTCCACAATCTAAGATCCTTCAGACCAAGACCTCCACAGGCCTTAGGCTTACAAATGTTTTTCCAAGCCACCTTAGCTGTCCCATTAGAGGTTTCATTGTTATTCCATAAGAAGTTTTTCAGAACTTTGTTAATTTCTTTCACAGTTTCTTTTGGGAGCAAAAAGACATTACACCAATAGACTTGAATAGATTCCAAAACAGAGGCAATTAGCATTAATCTTCCAGCATATGTTAAACATTTGTTCTTCCAATTGTTCACTTTATTCTTTACTTTATCAATCAAAGCCTTGCAATCATTTACACCCAATCTTTTAGCAATCAGTGGAACTCCCAAATATCTAACTGGAAGTTTACCCTTTGTGAAAGGAAGGATATTCAAAATGCACTGTTGATCCTCTTCACTTATGCTTCTAAAAAACACGGTACTCTTGCTAATATTAGGGAGCAAACCAGAACACTTACCAAATTCCTCAATTGAACTTTGAATTATCTTGACAGAATGAACATCACCATGACAAAACACAAGGAGGTCATCTGCAAAGCACAAATGAGTAACCTTCAATGCTTTACATCCAAAATGATAGTTGAACTCGGTAGATCTTCTTACATTTCTTTCCATCAGCAATGTGAAAAATTCCATGACAAAAGTGAACATATAAGGTGATAAGGGGTCACCTTGTCTCAAACCCCTTCCTCCTTTAAAATGTCCACAAGCTTCACCATTAACATTAATAGAAAAACTTGCAGTCCTAATGCACACCATAATCCAACCTATCATAGTCTCATGAAAACCAAACTGTTGCAACAACATCTCCATAAAATCCCAATTGACAGTGTCATAAGCTTTTTGTATGTCAATTTTGAAAGAGACTCTCTTAGGACCACCTGCTCTATCATAACCTTTCATTATCTCTTGAGCAAGTAGTATATTATCCTGAATTTGCCTCCCTGGTACAAATGCACTCTGGTTCTTATTAATCAGCTTATCCAAACACCCCTTAAATCTGCCAATTAAGATCTTGCTAATACACTTGTAAACCACATTACAACATGAAATGGGCCTGAAATCAGAAACCTTGAGAGGAGTTTTTATCTTAGGAACAAGAGATATAATGGTTGCATTTACTTCACCCAATAGCTTCCCAGAAGAGAAAAATTCTTTTATGGCCTTACATATATCACCTCCCACTACTGTCCAAGCTTTCTTAAAGAACTTTGCAGAATAACCATCAGGACCTGGTGCTTTATTGTCCCCAATACTAAACATAGCTTCCTTTATTTCCTTGTCAGACACATCTCTAATCATTCTTCTGGCTTCTACATCAGTTAATTTCTTAGAAAAAAGAGATCCAGGTTCTTGAATATGCTCCACAGTAGAACTAATTCCCAGAAAATTTTTAAAGTGAGAAACAATTTGGTTGACAATCTGATGACCCTCATATCTGATCCCATGCTCATCATGAATAGAATTAATCCTATTCCTTTGATATCTGCCCTTCAATACCTTGTGGAAGAAAGAATTGTTCTTGTCACCATAGTTAAGCCATTGAATTTTACTTTTTTGGAATAAAAGTTTTTCCTCAT
This sequence comes from Artemisia argyi, assembly GCA_030686995.1. NCBI lineage: Eukaryota > Viridiplantae > Streptophyta > Magnoliopsida > Asterales > Asteraceae > Artemisia > Artemisia argyi. The sequence goes on from CM060694.1 coordinate 78,987,547, forward strand.
CAACCAGAGCCTCCAAGTACTTCTTAAGAACAGAGCTTTCTTCTTCTCTAAGAGCTTTGTTAAAAGGATCAGCATCAATAGCAACTTGAACTTTCTTTACATCTTCTCTGAGCATTTTCACTTTTTCTATTAAATTGCCATTTTTCCAGTTGAATTGCTTCATGGGATACTTTAGGGCCTTCAATTTTTGAACCAGAGCATACATGCTATATCCATTCACATTAATCTTCCACTTCTCCTCTACCACATTAAGAAAATCTTCCTTATCAGTAACATAATTGGCAAATTTAAATGATTTCTTCCTGCTTTTAACACTATTAGGAATAGTCAAAAGAGCAGGACTATGGTCAGAAATTAAGTAAGGCATAAAAATAACATGAGCATCAGGAAATTTATTAAAGAAATCCTCACTTCCCATGACTCTATCCAGCTTTTTAAGAATACCAGAGTTGTCACCTTGCTTGACCTTCAGTAAATTTTTTGTCCATGTAAAATGCAAACCAGTACTGCACAAATCCTCAACTTCAATTTGATTTACACAATTCCTAAAATCCTGCATATTTGATGTCATGTAAGAGCTACCAGCAGAGTGTTCATCAATGTTTAGAGTTACATTAAAATCACCACATATGATCCAAGGTAGACCATTAGTAACTTGCTTGTGTCTATTCAACTCTCTCCATAACTCTCTTCTTTCAATACCTCCATTAGTAGCATATACAAATGTGAAATAACTAATTAGCTTGTTATCCACATTTAATATTCTGCATAGAACAGCTTGCTTAGACATATGAATACCATCAATATTAACAACAGCCTCATTCCAACTGACTATTATTCTGCATCCTTTATCACACTGACCTATGTTAGAGAACCAATTCCAATTACCAAAAACCTTTTCACATACCTTATCAAGTTGCTTATGCTTAAGATGAGTTTCTAAAGTAACACATACATGTAATTTCTCATCTCTAATAAGATTCACCACTTCATCTTGTTTAGTAGATGAAGACATTCCTCTAATATTCCATACACCAAGTTTTAACTCCATACTTAAAGGAAGAAATAAGAACTGCCAACTAGCAGTCATGAAGCACATTCCTATCCATTCCTCTAATATCACCCACATTCATATCTTTAGCTATACCTTCCTCAACACTATACACATCTTCCTCAATACTAGTTACATTCTGTCCATTCACATCTACTATTAGCTCCCATCTTTTCCTGAAATAACCAAACATATCAGTACTCCAGTCCTTTGATTCCTCATTAGAAGGCCACTTCTTAATTCTGATGAAATAATCAACTTTCTCTCTTTCAGACATACTTTGTATTTCCAACATTTCACCTTCCTCATAATCTTCTAATGCGGCAAACTGGTTGGACATTGAAGTACCTGTTTTGACCGTACTTTTCTTCTTGCCACCCCCATTAGTAGTACTATCATATTTCTTATTGTTATCCACTGCACTAGTAGTAATCCTCTCTGCAGTACTTACTTGAGCAGTCTTCTCAGCATTCACTTTTTTTTGCTGATATACGGTCTTTGTCTTATTACCATATCCACCATTAGTATTAAACTTTTTATTCTGATTGTTAGGTTTATTAGCAATATTTTGATTGTTAGGTTTATTCACCACATTATTATTCTTCCCAGTTCTCTTATAAGCAACACCAATAAACCCATCATCATTACTATCCTCCTTATTGCAATCAACTTCCTTTCCCTTATCAGTAGAATTAGTACCAGTACAAGCTTTGTTACATTGACTGTTATTGTGCCCAAATACATTACATTCAGTACATATAGGAGGAGTCCAATCATATTTAACTTGCACACTCTTTTGACCAATCACCTCCTTGAAACTGTTCCTGTACTTAATATCAATCTTATCAGGTAAGCCCTTTTTAGCTTGCACTTCCACCAAAACCCTAGCATATCCTGCCCTTCCAAAAGCCAATTTACACATGTTAGCTGTCATAGCGTCCATTATCAAAGGTTTACCAATTCTACTTGCCAGTGCACTTATCCCATTAACAGTCCATGCTTCCAGAGGAACATTACACAATCTCACCCACAAAGGCAACTTATCTGGGTCAGTCTTATCAATGTTCATACTAATGTTCCATCTTTGAACCACCAAAGGCTTATTATTAACCATCCATGGCCCATTCTCAACTACATAGCTCAGCCCTTTTCATGGTGAAATTTAAAGAAAAACATTCCACAATCATTTTCAAACACATCCTTAAATCCATGCTTACCCCACATCCTTCTAATATTGTACCTCAACTCATTAATTGACATCTTATGTCCAACAAAATATCCACACAAAGTTAAGTTCCATTTACTACAAGCATTAACAATAATCTCCTCATCAAAAACAACAAACTCATTACCATTTTCATCAATTTCAGTTGGAATAGTCTTAAGCTTGTTATCAATCACAGGTACATTCTTGTTAGCAAAATAAGCATATGATTTATTATCAGGACCATCAGTATTCACCTTAACTTCCTTATCCAAACTATTGTTAGAGTTACTTACAGTGGGTGAAATAACATCATCTACTGCACAATTGCCCACAGAAGTACTATCCTGCTTATTCTGATCATCATCCTCCACACTTACTTCCACCTTATCCAACAACTCAGCCTCATTACTCTTATTAGTACATGCTTCAACATTTTCACCCTTTTCACATTCACTAACAGCACTAATTGATCCAAAATTGATATCAATATCAACAGCAGAAACCTCCTTATTCAACAAAACCCCTGCCTCATTGTTAACCTTCTTCCCCATATCCATTTCAGTACTCCTCGTTTCAGTATACACATCCACCTCAGTACTATTACCCATTTTTCCCAAATCAGAATTCCTATCATCTTCATTAACCAAATCAGTACTCATATCATTTCTCTTTTGACTCATATTTCCCAATACATGATCATTGTATTTAGACGAAACCTTAATCTGTCTCTTTAGTAATTTCTTCTTATTTGACATGATTAAAGAATAAACCCTAACAAATATACACAAATGATGTAATCCAGAACAGAGTAGATTGAATTGAAATTAGGCGCGAAACCCTAATTTTCAAAATTCGGTAAAAACCAAAAAAATCGGTATCAAACGATGCGGAATGAAAAATTGAAGCAATTGTACTTTCCAAAAAAACACTTGCCGGCTTGTAAAAGTTAACTTGGTTTCCTCTCAGCGAAATCAAGGATCTCTTTCCAGCATTGCATTATATAGTTGGCATCTGGGATTTTTTAAGAGCCTTTAACATTGTTATTGTCTCATAATGTACCTTTTAGCCGTCTTCTCATGTATTTAAATCACTCAGTCTAAAATAACCATATGCTTTACTCATACAGTCTAAACGCGTGAAGAACATAAAGTCAAATGTCAAGTTTTAATCCATTTCGCCGAAAATCAAAAGCATCGAAAAGATGGAGCAAATTTAAGAAAAATCTCAAGGAATGTTGTTGTGGCTGTTTCTGTGGCTGCGGCTGCTGGGAATGTTGCTGCGGGGACTGTGGCTGCTGTGAGATCTCCTGCTCGTGTAGTTGTTCAGATGAAGAGGAGGATTGAATCATACAACATCATGTTTTATGGTTCGATTCAACGTGACTCATGCCATTATTTGCATTCAAATCATTCAGATGGATTTTGTTTTGTTTGTTCGTTTTTAGATCTCTATTTTTGTGTTACTTTTCATATTAGAATCAATTACAATAATAAGATACGGTAATCCTAGTGTTACTAGTGTACACGATGTTATGCTAATTGTAGCAGACTTCCATGGGCGCATTCTCTTTACCAAAACTGTAAACAGTTGTCATGATCATTTCTAGCTCAATGACTCTTGTATGTGGTTTAAACGATTCATTTATCTCATGTTCACTGTGAGACCGATGAATAGACTCAAACAGTGGGTTACCCTTTAATCAAATTTCGACAGTGTATGAGTTTATTCTAATAACTTTATATGCTAGTACTAATTCTCGCTATCTTTAGTTACTAAATTAATATTGATTATATTGAAAAAGATGGATATAATTTTATATATTTGGAATGCTAGCTATATAATAAAATTTGGGTAATGGGATGAAAGGGATCGGACATATTCAGTGATGCTAGTAAAATCCTTTAGATATCCCTTCAATGGTGTCAAACATCAAGAAAGTGACATGTTTTTTCTAATGAAAGGGGCTTTATTGGATCCAAATTCGAGTGCCCAGAAGCATATCCCTAAATTTTACAAGTGTAAAATTAAACAAATACTAAATTACTAATTGTGGTTGAAGAAATGGTCAAATCTTTGACAATTTATGACAAAATATACCAGCACAAATATGCCTCTTTTTTTTTTCCTCTCCAAAACTAACATTAACCCAATTATTTATCCTTAAATCATTTAATGGTAACACACTAACACCCTCAAAGAACAAAAGTGATGATGAAATTTATTTTTGCTTAACTGCCGCCAAAACACAACCAGAATTCCTGTTCTTGACTATTAAATTGTTAATTTTACTTTAAAAAAAAAGTCATGGCATATGTTGAGTTAACGAGATAGAAATAATAAGGTACAAAAAGATGATACATCATACTGATTTTCCAACAAACACTTGCTGGCTTGTAAAAGTTAACTTGGTTTCCTCTCAGTGAAATCAAGGATCTCTTTCCAGCATATTGCATTATATAGTTGGCATCTGGGATTTTTTAAGAGGCTTTAACATTGTTATTGTCTCATAATGCACCTTTTTGCCATCTTCTTATGTATATAAATCACTGAGGGGCTGTTTGATAAAAAATAGGATTTAGCGCTGAATGAATCAAAGCTCCTGAATGATTTGAAGATGCTGAGTGAACGTGATGATTCTGAGTGAAAATGATTGTTTGATATTTGTTTTGAATGAGCAATCCAAGTTGCCTGAAATTACCAATTTATCCTTCTGTCTGATTTTGTATTGAACAAAATACACCGTTTGATAAAAAAGTTATTAACTCGAATAAAAATATAATATAAAGAAAGTAATGTTGGAATAAAAAAATGTAAACATTCTTATCGAAAGATCATAAAACAATATCAATTACGAATATATAAAACAATATAAATCGATTTATATTTATATACTAACATACCCGAACTTCATGAATTAATCTGATAAAAGAGAGACCATTATACCAAATTACTAGTATTTTCGTAAAATTTAACGAGCGAATATATATGATCGAATGCTTGTACTAATTCAATGTCTATTTTCTTACATATAAAAAGTATAGAGTATGCTAATTGATTGTTTACTAGTATTATTTTTTAAAATGAATAAATGGGATAAAAGGCCATGTGCTAATAAGGTGACGTGAATTATTTTGAAAGGCCAAGGTGAGTAGCTGACGTGGGTATTTGGGGAATATGTAGAAGACCATGTGCTCACTGAATCATTTTGGATGATTCATCTTCAAAATCGGTCAGCGCTATATTAATCCTTCAGCGCTCTTTTTTTTCTTTTATCAAACATCCGACCGATTAAGATTTTGACAATTAGCACTTAATTATTTCATTAAGAGGTAATCAAACATACCCTCAGTCTAAATTCTAAAATAACCATATGCTTAATCATACAGTCTAAACGCGTGAAGAACATAAAGTCAAATGTCAAGTTTTAATCCATTTCACCGAAAGTCAAAAGCCTCGAAAAGATGGAGCAAATTTAAGAAAAATCTCAAGGAATGTTGTTGTGGCTGTTTCTGTGGCTGCGGCTGCTGGGAATGTTGCTGCGGGGACTGTGTCTGCTATGAGATCTCCTGCTCGTGTGGTTGTTCAGATGAAGAGGAGGATTGAATCATACAACAATGCATATTTGTTTTATGGTTCGATACAATGTGACGCATGCCATTATTTGCATTCAAATAATTCAGATGGATTTTGTTTTGTTTGTTCCTTTTTAGATTACTAATTTTGTGTTACTTTTTATATTAGAACCAATTACTATAATGAGATACCGTAATCCTGATGTACACGATGTTATGCTAATTGTAGCAGACTTCCATGGGCGCATTCTCTCTACCAAACTTTAAACAGTTGAGTCATGATCATTTCTAGCCCAATGACTCTTGTATGTGGTTTAAACAATTCATTTATCTCATGTTCACTGTGAGACCGGTGAGTAGACTCAAACAGTGGGTTACCCTTTAATCTTACTTTAGAGAATCAAATTTCGACAGTGTATGATTTTATTCTAATAACTTTATATGCTAGTACTAATTCTCGCTATCTTTAGTTACTAAATTAATATTGATTATATTGAAAAAGATGGATAGAATTTTATATATTTGGAATGCTAGGCTGCTAGCTATATAATAAAATTTTGGGTAATGGGATGAAAGGGATCGGACATATTCAGTGATGCTAGTAAATCCTTTAGATATCCCTTCAATGGTGTCAAACATCAAGAAAGTGACATGTTTTTTCTAATGAAAGGGGCTTTATTGGATCCAAATTCGAGTGCCCAGAAGCATATCCATAAATTTTACAAGTGTAAAATTAAACAAATACTAATTGTGGTTGAAGAAATGGTCAAATCTTTGATAATCTATGACAAAATATACCAGCACAAATATGCTTTTCTTTTTTCCTCACCAAAACTAACATTAACCCAATTATTTATCATTAAATCATTTAATGGTAACACCCTCAAAGAACAGAAAGTAATGATGAAAATTATTTTTGCTCAACTGCCGCCAAAACACAACCAGAATTCCTGTTTTTGACTATCAAATTGTTGATTCTACTTTTGAAAAAAGTCATGGCATATGTAGAGTTAACAAGATAGAAATAATAAGGTACAAAAAGATGATACATCGTTCCTTTCTACACAGCTAATATCAAGTCATAAATCATTATATTAACAAGTTTTAGCATCGTTTACTCGCTATATAGATCATTATATTTCATGTCCAATATCATTTCTAGCCACACATTTTAAAATAAGGAGGTGAATTCTAAGGGGAGATGCATCTACTTTTGTAGGTGCATCTGAAATGTGTGTTATGATTTTTTCTAACCATTCTCATTTTAATTTTTCTTTTTATTTTGATTATAACTAGGTGTCTACGTATTCAGTAATGTCATCATTATGCAAATGAAAAAATATGACTATATGAGCCCAGTTTTATGTGCTTACATATAAATGGAATTGAAGCATAGTTAGAAAGAATTTAACAAAAATATATAATGATAGAGACTTGATTCCACTCCCTCCCACTAATAAGAAAATCTTTCCACTTCTCATGATTTCACATGAAGTCCCACCCAAATTCCTCTATCATGTGCTAATCTCTTCAATCAAACCACCCTTAATGGCTTAATGCTTTTCTTAATATTTTAAAATCAGCTTTATATTTTTATATTATGTTAGTACATGTAGTTATAAAAGAACACTTATGTGTGTTAAAGGAAACACTTTTTGAGTGTTGCTTTTATATTCATGTATATAAAAGCACAAGGTGCAGACAACAAGCTTCATCTTCTCATTCGGGTCTCACGTGTATCACATCACCCAACACCTCTTCACAACAAACCCCCTTCTTACCAAACAACAAACCTCAACTTCTTCATTAGGGCCCCACATCTTCCACCTTTATTTTTTTTATTCATTTCATTAAATTAATTAATTTCATTCCACAATTACTTAAAAATAACACAACATACTAATTTTATTTCATTAAATCAAAAAGTTACAATACGGAAAAAAATACGAAATGGAAAAAAAAAAAAAAAAACGCATACAATACGGGAAAAAAAATACGATATGAAAAAAAAACGCATACAATACGGAAAAAAAACATACGATACTAATATGAAAATTAAACATTTTATGCGTCATCTTCGCGGTCGAGACTTTGGTATTTATGAGTTATTCTTGCTTGTCTCTTGCGAATTATTTCGGCTCTAACCGGGTCAGTAACCGCGTTTGGATCGAGCATTAGCATCTGCATATCCTGCCACTCCAACGCCATTGCTTCTTTCTCGAACGCCTTTTCCTCCCTCTTCCTCCGCGCCTTGTAACAAGCCGTTTGAGCGTCTTTTGCTTGCGTATACTTTTCGGATAATTGTCCCGAAAAATACTCGTTTGACTCCCACCAGAGCTCGCCGCACTCGACGTTTCTATCGACTTTTGTTTCTTTCCGGCTCGTTTGTTGTTTCTTTCGGGACGAGGTCGTTCGTCCGGCCCGAATATATCCTCAAGACATGTAATGTCTAGAGGTTCTTCAGCATCCCATTTCGGGTAGCGTTTCAGGATCTCCCAAACGTGAACCAAAGTGAAACCCCTCTGTCCAAAGCGTTCTGCGAAGCTCGTTTTGGCATTCTCGATATGATCATGCTCATTTTCACCACTGCGACGCTATAAATGTCTATAAATAGCGTGAAATTTTTGGCAGTTGCCATTGAGCCTCGACCATTTACCAGATAGCATGTTTTTGGTTCGAGGGTCTTCAGTAGTCCACTCGTTGAAAATTGCATGAATTTCATTCCAAAAGAAGTCATTCTCTTTGTCATTTCCCATCTCTTGGTCTTGGGAAATTTCTATCCACGCTTCCACAAGAATCTTTTCTTCTTCTTTGGACCACAACTTTCGAGCACGCGTATGACCAGCTTCTTCCAAATCATCGTCATCGTCCACGTCCAAATTTACGACGCTTTTTCCTCTTTGGGCTTTGGTTTTTTTTCCTCTACCTTTGGCCGGTGATCGTGCCTTAGGTACTTTAAACGTTTATTGAGATGGTTGTGATTGTAATGATGGAGGAAATGTGAGTGGTTGATTTGGGTTATAAAATTGTGGTGACGGATTGAATTGTTGTTGATTTGCGAATCCTTGTTGAAACGCATATTGTTGGTTACGGTAAATTTCATTTGGATTGAATGGTTGCGAACCATATGGCGACGACGGGTTTGGATTTTGCGACAATGGAGTCGAAGAGTTTGAGGCTCCCCCGTATTGAGGTTGGTTCGACGTTAAGAGGTTCGTGAAATAGCCTCCTTCATTCGGATTTTGAGACATTTTTGTGTTTATTTGGAGAAGAGGTATATAAATTTTTATTGTAGTTTGTTGAAATGTAGTGAAGAGAAATGAAAATGGGGTTAATATTTATAGTGTTTATGTAAAAGAGTGAAGGGAGAAAAAAAAAAACAACCGTTTGTAATTTTTGCAAACCCAAACGGTAATATAGCCGTTATATTTCTGCAAATCCAACGTCCTAATACACTTTGTCAGCAACTTTGCTCGCTGTGGCCACGAACAAAACCCTAACGAAGAGGAACGGCGAGGCACCCCTGGTGTAACAGCGAGCTTCGGCTCGCTGTTGGGCATTACACGTCGGACGGCGAGGTGCAACGGGGAGCCCACACCGGCTGCTCTAAAAGAACACTAATGTGTGTTAAAGGATATGAGTAATAGTTTTATGAGGTTCAAGTAAAACTTATTTAGTATATATATATATATATATATATATATATATATATATATATATATATATATATATATATATATATATATATATATATATATATATGGTGGGGTTATTTTAAAAAGTCTTTTATAATAAGAAGTGTAGGAAGGATTGTGGGAGTGACATGTGTCACCCCCATGCCACATCATATGACACGTGTCACCCCCACCCCCTGTCGAAAAAAAAATCCCGCCAAAAATTTGTACTCCATCACTGTTATAAATTTACTGCATCACTGTTATAAAGTTACCGCATCACGTTTACTGCATTACAATTATGATTTTACTGCATCACGGTTACTACATTCATGGTTATAAAGTTACTGCATCATAGTTATAAGAAACTGCATCATCCTAAGTTTTGTGCATCATATATGTATGTAACTGCATCACGGTTACTGCATTCAAGGTTATAAAGTTACTGCATCATAGTTATAGGAAACTGCATCATCATAAGTTTTCTGCATCATATATGTATGTAACTGCATCACAATTAAAATACGATTCTTTTTATACAAGTAATACACTTTTTTATATCATTAGTGCATCACACTAATAAGTTTTGGTGCATCTTTATCATAAGTTATTGCATGATAGTTGTCACACCCCCAGAAATCGGGTCCAGCGGAAGCATACAAGCAGCTGGGGTGTAACTCAATTGGTATTACAACACAGGTTCAAAACGGGTTTTCACTTGAATCATTTAGAATAAAATAACTAAATCAAAAATATTGAATTTACATCGTTAAAAGTAGTGCGGAAGTAGGCCTGTAAAATAGTTTAAAACGGTCCCCCCATAAGAATATCAGAGTCTTCTATGACCATGCCATGCCCTGCCAAAACCTCCAGTAGCGTGCCATTACTTAAAACCTGAAAATACATGCTAAAACGTCAGCATAAAGCTGGTGAGTTCATAGGTTTAATAAACAAGTATTTTCCGTAAACAAGTGTTTCCAGTAAACAAGTATTTTCCCGCAAAGGCATCGTAAATCCACTGTCAAATATAGTATGAGTAAGACATGTGTGCTTAAAAGAATGTTTCCACAGCAAAACGCATAAATAGTTTAACAAACAAAGTTTCATAGCACCAGTTTAGGAAAGAATATTGATTGCACTAAGTTCAAGGCACCGAAAAGGTTTTCTAGCTATATGCAGGAGGTTACGCTCCCAAGAACTTCTAGGTAATCAAACATACCTAGGATATTGTAGGTAATCAAACATACCCAAGAACTTCTAGGTAATCAAACATACCTAGGATATTGTAGGTAATCAAACATACCCAAGAACTTCTAGGTAATCAAACATACCTAGGATATTGTAGGTAATCAAACATACCCAAGAACTTCTAGGTAATCAAACATACCTAGGATATTGTAGGTACCGGTCCTTAACTTAGGCAATATTTGGCAATCAGTAAATAGTTTAAATTTATGCACTCATGTCCATGAGTAAATAGCAAGTAGGTAGCAAGTGAATAATATTGTACTCGGATAATCAACAAGTATTTAGATAAAGCTGAAAATATTTGAGTAATCAACTATGTTAAGCGAGTAATGCGTTTTAGTAAAACGAGCATTGAATTCAAATAGTAAGGAGCATGTATCTTCCCCCAAAACAGTTGTAAAACAAGTAAAAGTAGGGGTTATGAACTCACCTGGTGCGATAGCTACGATGACAACAATGAACACACAGAAATGAGGCACGATCTCTAATCGCAACCTAATATGAATGATAGTCTAATGTAAGAAATGAAATATCGCTACACATGCAAATACATATGTTATCGATACCACTCATTAGTTTTGAAAATAACGTTTATCGTCGACAAATACGTTTTTGACGTCTCGTTAGGTTAATAACCACTTTTCATGTAAATATGTTGAAACGGTACTCCACGATCCTTGTTTGGTGATCTATCGGCAAATATAAGGTTTTCGTCGCAAAAATAACCTTTTATTACTTGAAAATATGCCCAAAATGGCCTCGCAAAACATGTCGCGAAATATTGTACGTTAAGGGTTAGTGATGAAACTCGGCGTTTTCGAAAACCTTGTAACAATATCTAGAAGTCGTGTCATTTAACTTTTGGCGATACGGGTCTCGATCGATGAGAAAATCGACTCTTATTGTTGTTACTTGAAAGTTTAATGTTCAACACTTAGAAAATTTCATTATAGCAAAAGCTGTCAAAATATGTAGTTTATCGGGTAAATAGATGAGGTCGTAGTTTATTCGTTATAAGTCTATTCAACGAACGGCCAAATGATTTGAAAAGTAGGCGAGGAGTACTTGATTTTACTTAACTACGGTTCGGACTCAAACTAATCCGATCATAAGGAAAAACAGCCGTGAAAGTGGTGTCTCGCAAAGACAGTTTTGCGGCAAAAATGGTAATACAAAAGCTGATGGAAAAGTATATGTATCGTCGGATTTCAAACACTTGTATCTTTTTCGTTATAAGCCCGTTTTCTATGTTCTTTATATCCCCGCGAAGGTAATCAAGTATACTAATATATTTTTGATACGTCGGGATGGCTAGATCAAGTTTTAGGCCTCGAAACAGTCCATGAAAATCGTGGGACAGCAAAGTATTTTTCAGAAAATAGTTTTCGTCGTTAAAATTGAAAATAGCATAACTTCTTCGTCGTAACTCGGATTTTATCCCCGTTTTCGGCCACGGCTTCGTTTCGGAATGTATTTTCTAAATCTTTGGTCCAAAGTTACCCAAAACCCACTGATCTTTCCAGATCTTACGTTTTTGGACAGAACCTTTATTTAGTTTGTAAAAATCAATTTTTCTAGTTCAAGACTTGTTTAGATCTTACCCAAACTATCTCAAATCAACTCCACAAGTACTCAATCCTACCATACACCTTCTTAGGGTGTCATGGGTTCCTAAACATCACCAATCTTGGTGGATCTCATGAGATTTCTAATAAAAGTTATAGATCTAGTGTTTATAAAAACAAAATGAGTAATAAGTGGTATGGATCTTACATACTTGCATGTTTTACCAATATATCTTGAAAATTCATAAAAATATAAAGTAAATGAAAGTATGAAAAGATCAAAAGTATTCTTGAAGCTTACTTGAAATATTGGAGTGATTTGAAGATGATTATGTTAAGAAACCTAGGGTTTTTACCACAAAACCCCAACTAAATCATGATTAGAATTTGATTACACACTTGGATCTTGAAAAACTATGGATTCCCCTTTGGTCTTTGCCTTGGCCGATTATGCACAAAGGAAGGAAGAGGAGAAAGTGTTTTTGCTAGGTGTTTTGTAGTGTAAATGATGAAAATGGTGTGATAGGATGAAATATATATATGGACTAGTCAAGGTCTTGGTCAAAAAGTTGGTCCAAGGGGGGGGAAACATGGGGCATGTTTTAGGGAAGAAAAATTGGGGCTTGGTGGCTAATAAATGTTGTTGTCTAATAACACATGTGTTTGTTTAATTTTTAGTTGTGTATTGGGTGTTATCGGGTACCGAGTTATCTAAAAATAAATCATGACGCGATGAAATAAAATACGACGAAGTTGTAAAAATTGTAAAATATTATTCCTTGCAAGAATCGAGTGTTAAGATAATTATTGAATTGAAATAGCGCAAACCGACGGAGTTATAAGCTCCGACCGTAAGGTATAGCCATTGATTTCAAAACACCGGGTAAAATAATAATATAATTTTTATATTATTATAATGAGTATGAAAATATATTAGGATCATAGTCGGGAGTATTGGGTATACGTTCGTAGTAAAAACTGAGTGGTAACGTTAATTACAAATTAAGCATACGTATATAGAAATAATGCATATCCGTGTAGGGCCTAAAGTACTGATGATGTTACTGATGATATATATAGACTACTCTAGTCTATATGAAATGTCATAAATGAAGGATGCATGAATTCACAGGGAAACCACATTGGTTACGCGAATTTGAAGACTCGTAAACTCAGTTTACGATGAAATGAACGGTAATCGTGAATAGTGATTTCCTTCCGGAAATGAATAGTGTCACATGAATAGTAAAATTTTTTGAACGTTTCTCGGAATCACAAACTGACTCCGAAAACGATGAATAGTAAAATGATGAATAGTGACCGGTGAATAGTAACCGGTGAATAGTAACTGATGAATAGTGAATAGGAGAAATGTCCCGAAAATGCGGGTTGTTACAGTCTCACCCCCTTAGAAGGAACTTCGTCCCGAAGTTCAGTTTGTGTTGGTCTCTGAAGTTGTATTGGTGAAAAGATGATGATATAATCGTGTAAGCTACTGAGCTCTAACAAGGTTCAAGTCTGACGGCCACTAGGCATACTCTGTCTGACATCGTAAATGGTTCAGTGTATATCGGGTTTAACTTTATGAAATTTCCTGAATGGTATTATGCCTTTCCTAGGCAGAACTTTCAGCATGGCTCTACCACGAAGTTGAAATTATAAGGGTTTACAACTTATCGAATTTGTAATTGATTCTTGATTTGTAGGAAATTCTTGGTTATTTCATGAATGCTTACGGTACTAGTGAGTTGGGCTTTTCAAAATTTCGATCCTTCAATGGATGTGGGCACTACAACCATAGAGTGCCTCAAATGGTGTAGTCTCTATGCTCGCGCAATAACTATGGTTGCCACTGAATTTGGTTTATGGCAAATGGTTAATCCAACCATTTCTAGTGTCAATCACACCCGATTTGGGCATATCTCCCTAGGTTTGAATCAATCTCAAATTCTGACCATTGGTCTACAGATGATAGGTGGTGTGGTTCCAAAGAAATCTTAATGAAATCGCTAGGAGTTGAGGTGAATCAAATTCCTTTATTAGGAATAATTGAAATGGGTATCATGAATCTTGTTTTGAAAGACTTACAGGGTTAAATCCGTAAAAGGGGTGTTGTTGAAAATGATAGGTTAGGATAAGGTTGTGATCCTCTGCAGGATGTCAGGAATTGAGTCGTTCTCCACCTACGGTGCTTAGTCTCCATTACTAAGATTTTCCCCAAGTTATAGGTCATCAACTCACAAACTCCTAAAGGTATAAGTGTGGTAATATAGTGATTGATTTTCAAAGTTTGTTTTGAGATTGTGTTTTGTTCATAAACCTTCCCCGAATAAATGAATTTACAAGCTTGAGCAAACAGCTTTTTAGGTAATATCCTTCTTGATGTTTCAAAATTTAGTAGTTATGCAATATAGGAAAATTTTCAACATAAGGTGGATAATATGGTTTACCAAAGATCGATGTTTAAAATTTTGTAACATTCAATAGTTTTGTAAAAGATTAGCCAAAAGGAATTTGCTTGTCAAAATAAGTGCATCAGAAAAGTGTTTCTTACAAGATATATGTTTTGTATAATGGTAGTTTGGAGAAAAATCCTTTTAAAAGTGCAAGTATTAAGTGGATAAAATAGCTAGGTATGTATGTATGCACAAATGCATAGGTGTCTAACATGTTTGAATAAAGGCTATTGGTGAGGACAGGTTCAATTTATAGTCTCGGTTAAAAGGTTGAATTTATCTCTATGGTGTTGCTTAGTGAGCACTCGTATCTAAATGAATCTTGTAATTCAGTCAAGCCAATACTTTCCAGATTATAGAATTTTGGTGATCAGGCCAGTGATAGTGGTTCGGATGGTTTTGTGATATCCTGAGATTCAGGTTGAGTTTTGAATGGTCTTAAGGTACCGAAGGATCATCCTCATAGAAGGTATAGAAAGTCTTTCCTAGGGAGGTCATTGATAATATCCACTTATCAATATAGGGAGTAGTGAGGGATGAGTGACATCGGAATCTATAGAGTGTCACCAACTTCTTTGTATATATGGGGGTGGGGAAAAGAAATGATAGTGATGGTGAGGAGGGAAGAGACTGTGACAACTGCAACCCAATAAGATTGTGACACAAGAAAATACTGTGATATGAGTGTATTGTGCAAAAATATGAAAGTTCATGAAATAAATTGACTAGCTGACATGTTTCCAATCGGTGGTTTACGAAGTGATGAAAAGTATGAAGGTTCCAACAACGAGAGTATACACACACATGAATGAGACATTTAGAAATTGAGTAGGGAATTCAATCCAGACATAATCTTATTATAACCATTCTCAGTGTTGCAAAATTCATGTCTGAGTCAGACATAGGTGGTCAGCCTATATCTCACTATCCCGGGTTGAATATAGATGACCAGTCTATATTCCACCGAGGTTCCATGAATTTTGAAATACTCAGCTCAGTTATACTAATACCATGTCCTTCACAAGTACCAAGACGTTCTGAAAGACAAAAGCAGGTGACCAAACTCGAGGTCAAATGATGAAACTATGCAAGGAAAAACATAACACGGTGACATATATGATACGTGAACATGCTTATATGAAAGACAATTATAGTAATCAACTATAATAAATGGATATAATATACCAGATAATGAGACGCAAATCTCATCACCTAAGTCAGCAACAAACCACAAATGAGGTATCATCTTGGCAGGCAGGCACGTGACGGTCATAGGGTTAAGTTTTTGTAAAAGTAGCTATAGTCTAGGTTTTAAAAACACTTAGTTCGCTATAGCCAAAGCTCTGATACCAATCTGTCACACCCCCAGAAATCGGGTCCAGCGGAAGCATACAAGCAGCTGGGGTGTAACTCAATTGGTATTACAACACAGGTTCAAAACGGGTTTTCACTTGAATCATTTAGAATAAAATAACTAAATCAAAAATATTGAATTTACATCGTTAAAAGTAGTGCGGAAGTAGGCCTGTAAAATAGTTTAAAACGGTCCCCCCATAAGAATATCAGAGTCTTCTATGACCATGCCATGCCCTGCCAAAACCTCCAGTAGCGTGCCATTACTTAAAACCTGAAAATACATGCTAAAACGTCAGCATAAAGCTGGTGAGTTCATAGGTTTAATAAACAAGTATTTTCCGTAAACAAGTGTTTCCAGTAAACAAGTATTTTCCCGCAAAGGCATCGTAAATCCACTGTCAAATATAGTATGAGTAAGACATGTGTGCTTAAAAGAATGTTTCCACAGCAAAACGCATAAATAGTTTAACAAACAAAGTTTCATAGCACCAGTTTAGGAAAGAATATTGATTGCACTAAGTTCAAGGCACCGAAAAGGTTTTCTAGCTATATGCAGGAGGTTACGCTCCCAAGAACTTCTAGGTAATCAAACATACCTAGGATATTGTAGGTAATCAAACATACCCAAGAACTTCTAGGTAATCAAACATACCTAGGATATTGTAGGTAATCAAACATACCCAAGAACTTCTAGGTAATCAAACATACCTAGGATATTGTAGGTAATCAAACATACCCAAGAACTTCTAGGTAATCAAACATACCTAGGATATTGTAGGTACCGGTCCTTAACTTAGGCAATATTTGGCAATCAGTAAATAGTTTAAATTTATGCACTCATGTCCATGAGTAAATAGCAAGTAGGTAGCAAGTGAATAATATTGTACTCGGATAATCAACAAGTATTTAGATAAAGCTGAAAATATTTGAGTAATCAACTATGTTAAGCGAGTAATGCGTTTTAGTAAAACGAGCATTGAATTCAAATAGTAAGGAGCATGTATCTTCCCCCAAAACAGTTGTAAAACAAGTAAAAGTAGGGGTTATGAACTCACCTGGTGCGATAGCTACGATGACAACAATGAACACACAGAAATGAGGCACGATCTCTAATCGCAACCTAATATGAATGATAGTCTAATGTAAGAAATGAAATATCGCTACACATGCAAATACATATGTTATCGATACCACTCATTAGTTTTGAAAATAACGTTTATCGTCGACAAATACGTTTTTGACGTCTCGTTAGGTTAATAACCACTTTTCATGTAAATATGTTGAAACGGTACTCCACGATCCTTGTTTGGTGATCTATCGGCAAATATAAGGTTTTCGTCGCAAAAATAACCTTTTATTACTTGAAAATATGCCCAAAATGGCCTCGCAAAACATGTCGCGAAATATTGTACGTTAAGGGTTAGTGATGAAACTCGGCGTTTTCGAAAACCTTGTAACAATATCTAGAAGTCGTGTCATTTAACTTTTGGCGATACGGGTCTCGATCGATGAGAAAATCGACTCTTATTGTTGTTACTTGAAAGTTTAATGTTCAACACTTAGAAAATTTCATTATAGCAAAAGCTGTCAAAATATGTAGTTTATCGGGTAAATAGATGAGGTCGTAGTTTATTCGTTATAAGTCTATTCAACGAACGGCCAAATGATTTGAAAAGTAGGCGAGGAGTACTTGATTTTACTTAACTACGGTTCGGACTCAAACTAATCCGATCATAAGGAAAAACAGCCGTGAAAGTGGTGTCTCGCAAAGACAGTTTTGCGGCAAAAATGGTAATACAAAAGCTGATGGAAAAGTATATGTATCGTCGGATTTCAAACACTTGTATCTTTTTCGTTATAAGCCCGTTTTCTATGTTCTTTATATCCCCGCGAAGGTAATCAAGTATACTAATATATTTTTGATACGTCGGGATGGCTAGATCAAGTTTTAGGCCTCGAAACAGTCCATGAAAATCGTGGGACAGCAAAGTATTTTTCAGAAAATAGTTTTCGTCGTTAAAATTGAAAATAGCATAACTTCTTCGTCGTAACTCGGATTTTATCCCCGTTTTCGGCCACGGCTTCGTTTCGGAATGTATTTTCTAAATCTTTGGTCCAAAGTTACCCAAAACCCACTGATCTTTCCAGATCTTACGTTTTTGGACAGAACCTTTATTTAGTTTGTAAAAATCAATTTTTCTAGTTCAAGACTTGTTTAGATCTTACCCAAACTATCTCAAATCAACTCCACAAGTACTCAATCCTACCATACACCTTCTTAGGGTGTCATGGGTTCCTAAACATCACCAATCTTGGTGGATCTCATGAGATTTCTAATAAAAGTTATAGATCTAGTGTTTATAAAAACAAAATGAGTAATAAGTGGTATGGATCTTACATACTTGCATGTTTTACCAATATATCTTGAAAATTCATAAAAATATAAAGTAAATGAAAGTATGAAAAGATCAAAAGTATTCTTGAAGCTTACTTGAAATATTGGAGTGATTTGAAGATGATTATGTTAAGAAACCTAGGGTTTTTACCACAAAACCCCAACTAAATCATGATTAGAATTTGATTACACACTTGGATCTTGAAAAACTATGGATTCCCCTTTGGTCTTTGCCTTGGCCGATTATGCACAAAGGAAGGAAGAGGAGAAAGTGTTTTTGCTAGGTGTTTTGTAGTGTAAATGATGAAAATGGTGTGATAGGATGAAATATATATATGGACTAGTCAAGGTCTTGGTCAAAAAGTTGGTCCAAGGGGGGGGAAACATGGGGCATGTTTTAGGGAAGAAAAATTGGGGCTTGGTGGCTAATAAATGTTGTTGTCTAATAACACATGTGTTTGTTTAATTTTTAGTTGTGTATTGGGTGTTATCGGGTACCGAGTTATCTAAAAATAAATCATGACGCGATGAAATAAAATACGACGAAGTTGTAAAAATTGTAAAATATTATTCCTTGCAAGAATCGAGTGTTAAGATAATTATTGAATTGAAATAGCGCAAACCGACGGAGTTATAAGCTCCGACCGTAAGGTATAGCCATTGATTTCAAAACACCGGGTAAAATAATAATATAATTTTTATATTATTATAATGAGTATGAAAATATATTAGGATCATAGTCGGGAGTATTGGGTATACGTTCGTAGTAAAAACTGAGTGGTAACGTTAATTACAAATTAAGCATACGTATATAGAAATAATGCATATCCGTGTAGGGCCTAAAGTACTGATGATGTTACTGATGATATATATAGACTACTCTAGTCTATATGAAATGTCATAAATGAAGGATGCATGAATTCACAGGGAAACCACATTGGTTACGCGAATTTGAAGACTCGTAAACTCAGTTTACGATGAAATGAACGGTAATCGTGAATAGTGATTTCCTTCCGGAAATGAATAGTGTCACATGAATAGTAAAATTTTTTGAACGTTTCTCGGAATCACAAACTGACTCCGAAAACGATGAATAGTAAAATGATGAATAGTGACCGGTGAATAGTAACCGGTGAATAGTAACTGATGAATAGTGAATAGGAGAAATGTCCCGAAAATGCGGGTTGTTACAATAGTTAATAGTTCAGTGCATCAACTATGCTGCAGTAAATTATAACCTTAATGCACTAAAATTTATAATTGAGATGCAGTAACTTTATAACTGTGACGCAGTAAAAAATTTGACGGGAAAAAATTTTTTGGCCAAAAAAATTTTTTTTTGGCGGGATTTTTTTTTGGGTGGGGGGGGGGGGGGGGTGGGTGGGTGGGTGACACGTGTCATATGATGTGGCATAGGGGTGACACATGTCACTCTCACAATCCGTCATACACTTTTTATTATAAGGTATTTTTTTATTTTAACGCATATATATATATATATATATATATATATATATATATATATATATATATATATTGTTATTGTGGTATACACTTTAAAAATGGGATATAATAGGTACAGTTGTGGACTGTTGGAGCAAGATTTAATATAAATTGATGAGTGGCTCATTTGTAATTAAATAGAAAAACAAGGGCAATATGTATTAATTTTAATTAAAAAAATAGCGGGAGTAGATGACATTTATTAACAACAAATCACCATATCCGATCATAAACCAAAAAGCTTAATCTGGTGCATATTCAAAATATAAACTCCTATCCTTAAAATTAAGCTATCCCGTGATTCATTCTCCAATAAATTATCCCAAATTGTATATAAAATTGGGGTTCCTCTGCTGTATATATTAGTAACAACTGTAGGTGGTTTTTTCAAAAGACTTATAACTAAAACTAGCTAATCTTCTGGGAGATGTTTGGTAAGTGACACATTATTGTTTGTCTTTGATTTGTATGCAGATGTTATTAATTTTGTAACTGACACATTGATGTTATTGTTGATTGTTATGTAGTCAGAAGAAGTGGCCGTTTGTCTAACAGAAGAAGGGGGTTCACGGGAATGAGGAGGATGGAGTTATAGACCTAACAACACCAGAATGGAATAATGCAGGAGAAGGTATAAATTAATCGAATTTAGTCCTATAGCAACTAGAAATTATTATTTTATTTATTTATTTTTTTTGACTGATAGAGCATTGGAAAATTAGGGCTTGAAAGATTGGGGTTTTTTTTTGAGTGATACAACATTGTTTGTCTAATGTAACAACTAATAAATTAAGGATTGAAAAATTGGGGTTTTTTTTGGATTGGCTGATAAAGCTTTGAAAAAATCAGGGGTTTATTTTGTGTGGCTGATACAGCTTTGTAAAATGGTTTTTATTTATTTATTTATTTATTTAAGATTGTGTGACACAGTAATAAAACTAGCGATTGTGTTATAGTTTATGACTTTTGTAATTGGTGTTAATGTGATACAGTAGAAAAATCATGGATATAAAAATTAGGGATATACTTAAATATGTGTTAGATTTCAGGAATTTTAGGGCTATGATTAGGTGTGAATGTGATACGTTATATAGTTTATGACTTTTGTATTTTGTGTGATACAATAATGAAATTAGGGATTGTGGTATAAGTGGTGTCATACAATCAATAATTTAGGGAATTTGGCGGTTGTCCGATACAATAATGAAGGTAGGGAGTTTGGTATTGGTTATGTGACTTATTCCATAAAAGAAGGAGTTTTATAATTGGAACAATGTGTGGTACATTAGGAAAAGAAAGGGTATTGTAATTTGGAAATGGTGTGGTAGATTAATGTGTGGTACAGTAGTAAAATCATGCTAATTGGAACAATGTGTGGTACATTAGGAAAAGAAAGGGTATTGTAATTTGGAAATGGTGTGGTAGATTAATGTGTGGTACAGTAGTAAAATCATGCTAATTGGAACAATGTGTGGTATAGTATTAAAAGACATGGTATTGAAATTTGGAGATTGTGTGGCAGATTAATGTGTGGTATAGTAGTAAACCCATGCCAATTAGTATCTGTAGTATACTGACTGAAATGCGAATGTCTGCTAGCAGAATTTATAATAGATGAACCAGCTGGACATGTTGATGGGGGATAAGACACGACAGTGGTAAATATGGATGTAGATAATGCAACAAGTAGTGCTGGTGCTGCGGATGGTAAGTTGGAAAAAGAAGCTGAAGAAAAGGAGGATAATGTAGATGCCGATATTGAGACTGATAAAATGGAAGTTGATAAAACATATACATGTATAGGTATTTTTTTTATATTGTCATTATGAATCAGTATACCTTCAAAGTTAATACATGAATCATGTGTAGTTAGTGAGGAATGACTGTATATCAATGCTGAATGTATCAGATGATCGTGCACTGCGGAAGGTGAAATTGGATGCACTAGTTGAAGAAAGAAAGAATAAAATAGGTGAAACAGTTAAATGACATCTTATGTGTAATTTTAATTAATTAAATATTAAAGTGTAATGAATATAATTTGTAAGTAATGAATGTATCAAATGGTGAACGGGTGGCACGGAATGGGAAATTGGCTTCACTAGTTTTGAAACTAAAAAAGAAACAAATGAAAAAGGTAAAATAGTTTTTGAAGTGTTATTTAAATTAGTTTTGATACTCGTAGCATTAAAGTATATTTATGAAATCAAAATATATGTAGCATCGGGTAAACGGTTGGCGAGCAAAAGAAAGAAGGTGCTACAACGAGGAAAAGTTGATAAAAACAAGATGTTGAAAATGCAAAAAGTAGAGGTATAACATGTTTATTGAACTATAACAGTTATTTTTTGTCTTCCGAAGTGATTAATTTTTTTAAATACATATTTAGTAACTATAACATTTTTTTTTAATGTAGCAGCAGAAATTGACGAGTCAGATGATGACTTTGTGGCTAATGCGTGGGAAAGAAGGAGTAAAATGGATGGGTCTAATACGGGAGCTGTAAAAGGTATGAAACATATTTGATATTGTACATTTCAAATGATATGATACGTATATTTAAAGGTATTGGCCTAAAAGTTTAACAGACAATTATTAAGTATCATTTTTTAAAAATGCCTATAGGTGCTACTAGTAAACCAAGAAAAGTTTCGAAAGACAACAACAAAGGTGATAAGATTGTTGCACCAAATCCACCCACTAGTTTGTTTAAGGCTATGACGAATTTGACACCCATACAAAGACAGGATGTAATTGATATGAGATTTGGTGATATTCTCAATTTTAAAATCAATAAAGTTCCAACACGTTTAGCGTTTTGGTTGCTTGATAGATTTGATGAGAATACGTGTTCGTTGAATCTTCCTGGTAGGGTAATACCAATAACTCGAGAATTGGTTAGAAAATTACTGGGTGTACCAATGGGAGAGGTGCATTTAGATGCCTGTGACGAGACAGATCATAGGAACAAGCTAACACGTCAATGGAAGGCACAGTTTGGAAAGGAAAAGAAAAGGCATTATCTCACTCATGTTGCAAAGTTGATTGTGGAAGGAAAATGTAGCGGGTGGTTGTTCAAGATTAACTTTCTAGTGTTATTTTTTTCAACATTCGGTGAGGCGAATTTGAGTTATACAGTGAATCTAAAGTTTTTACATTTACTTAATAATGAAGATGATATAGTCAAGATAGACTGGTGCACGTATATAATTGAGATTTTGATTAAGACGAAGCGATCATGGAAGCGGGATGGGTTTTACAATGGTCCTATAGTTCTTCTTCTGGTATGATAGTTGTTTATGATTTAGTGTATATTTGGTTTTGCTAATAAATAAGTGATTGTATAATTAATTAAAATTTGTGACACAGGTTCTGTATGCCCATTCCGAGACACCTATTAAGTTATGGTCTATAGAGATGTTGAATAAATTAGAATCGGACTTGTTTCCGAATGATGATGGGAGCGATACATGTGTTGATGAGGGTAAGACTTAATTAATTGAAATTTAATTACCAAAAAATATATAATCTTTGATAAAAGTGTATTGACTGTAAATTTTATATGATAAAGACACAGTTTTGGAAGAAGATGATATGTATGAAGAGTGAGATTTGGAAGAAGATGACCGATGAGGCAAAAAATGAACTGTTTTAGGGGCTCATTTAAGCCCAGAATTGAATTTATTTGATCAAATATTGCCCTAAATCGTTCCTTTTGTGATTTTAGGTACTTTGGTAGTGAATTCTGGAAAAGGAAGCATTTTGGACGTTTTTGGAGCATAAAAGTGAAGAAAAATGGCAAAGACTTAATTTTCTATGCTGGGAACAGTACCTGACGGCGTCAAGAAGGAAAATATGACGGCGTCAGGTGCAAAATGCATGATACCCAGAGAAAACGTGACGGCGTCAGAAGTAGGGCATCAAGAGTAATTTTGGTGACGGCCTGGAGCAGAATTACACACGACGGCGTCAGCTCCAGATCTAGGCAGTCCGAGAACTTTATTGGCGGCGAGATGACGGCGTCAGAAATTTCCTCTTGACGCCGTCACCTCACAAAATCTATATATACTTTTCTATTTTTCATTCATTAGGAGAGGAACTTGTGTGGAGAATACTAGGGCCGAACCTAATAAACCCTAGGTCGTTTGTAACAGTATTTTCAGGGGTTTTCACCCCTTGAAACCCTTCATGTTCTATTAAGATAAGTCTTCTTTCAATATGTCTATGTGTTGTTTGAATATATCTTATGCTTGTCTTGATTTTAACATGCTAGGTTAGATCTATTGTGTGTTCGCTTAGATGTAATGAAGCCTAGATGTTGATTATAGGTTGATTGCTTGTTTATAGTTGTAATGGATGAATGATTTCAATGTTAGGCTTAAGAAAACTGGCAGATCTCCATTGTGTAACTTGCTTGAACGTATTAAGAAACATGAACCGATGTGTACTAGGTTTTTATGGTTGTATTTAATGCATGAGCGAATTCTAGTGATCCCATGTTAGGAGCTTCTTAGCCGGCTCGACATAGGAGTGAAGTAGGAGCTTATATGATTGGGGAAGTAAGTATGCCACCCCATGAATGGTATTAAGGAATACAACCCGTCATCCACGCAACTGTAACAAGTAATTAACCTGTAAAAGATATCTAGAGAGTAGTGAAATCCAAGTACTCACAATTCTCCCACATATTGCTCACACCACTAGTTAAATTAGTTTATTTTCATTTTTATTATTTTATTTTGATTGCATCTGTAGTTATTGGGTTAGTTGACTAGCAACTAATTCCGCCCACTCTTCCAAAACCCGAGATTTTATTTGCTTTTCACAAAATATAAAAAATATAAAAAGAATCATCCCTCACCTCTAGACCTAGTTTTTAGGCTTTCTAATCCTAGCGACACTATTCCTGAGTTGAACGATCAATCCCCCGGTACTTGTCACTATACTATACTACAACGATCAGGTACACTGCCTGGTGGGGGTTGTAAGCTTCTCGAGATCCCTCGACAGGTAAAGCCTGGTGCAATTCCCACGCATCAAGTTTTTGGCACCGCAACCCGGGGACTAGTTATTGTCTAGGTTATGATTTCTTTTTATTAGGTCTACTTGCTAGATTCTTTTCTAGTAAGATTTTATTTTTATTTTTAGGTTTCCTTTAGTCTATCTATTTCTTCGTGCCTTTGTTAGTAAAATAAGTTCATTGACTATTCCGTTCACCATTATGGAGAACGCGAATCCACCAAGTCCGACACTAGAGTTTTACCAGAAAAAATATAATTACACCAGTTTGGATATACCAAGGTGGAGGAATGAAATGAGGAGGACAAGATCTTATATTGATTTTATTGAGTACCTTGAGAAAAGAGGCCAAGTGCATAATGCTTTTAAAGAATTCACCTTAGGAGCTCCATCAACCCCTCAAAATGCCTCACTTAGTGAAACCTATGCACCATATGAGCCTTCACCTAGGATAGTTTCGTATGAGCCACCTAGCTGCATGTCATGGTTAGGCACTACCATAATACAGGATGAACCCATAGGTGACCTTGATGTGATGGAGGATGTAGCCGAACATGATCACATTGATAAAAAAGACCTAGGTTTTATGATCGATGATGATGAATCTCAAGAAACACATGATGAATCTTTTGGGCAATTTGTATATAGCAGTCAGAATACTAAGGATGATCCTTATGATTCGGATATAGAAGTTGAGATGCCTAGAGAAGCACTTGAGATACTTGGGAAAATGTTAGGGTTAGATTATAATAAAACACATGTTGAGGATATAGGTGATCTTGACACAAGGAATGATGAAGTAAATAACATGAGCCCACAAAGTACCCCACAAGTCCTACCATCACTTGAGGAATACACACCGCCCGTGACTTACCCGGAAGAAGTAGATGAGACTATAGGAACACAATAGAGGTAGAAACCTTTGAACCAAATACAACTAGAGGATATAGGTTTGAATACTTATAATGATAACCTTTCTTTTAGTTCTAGGGAAGTTCCTAGTTTTGATGAACCGGAGCCTCAACCAAAACCGTTACCTACTCTTCCATCCTTGGATGAAAATTTAGGAATTGAAATAGGTCCCGAGCCACCCATCAAACCATATAGTCCAGGTAGTCTTAGGATAAAGGTAGTGGACTCTAAGCCTTGTAGAGAGGAAACCAATATAGGAGTGGAAAATGACCTTACATGCTTACATCACCCAGTTATGATTGATCATAAGAAACATTATGGGTTTAAACCGGGTTTATTAGGTCAAGATGGATCCCCAACTAGTAGTCTCTCGAATTTGATAGAAAATGATCCCTTTCTAGGAGAAAATCTTAATCCACCCATTAACCCGATTGAATTTGGTAAGGTTATGATGATAGGAGCACACCCCTTTGAGCATATAATTCATCCACCACACTTTCGTCACGAGGCATATTTCCACCCTAAGGGTGTGTATCGCTCCTTCCACCCGCACTTAATCCTAAGTGTAGGGAAAACCTCCCCTATTTCTGTTAAATAAGGGTAGAGTCAGGCTCGTGACTCGAACAAAAACAAGCGCTTCTTGGGAGGCAACCCATGCTTTGTGTGATTTTTATTTTGTTGATTGTTATTTATTTCCGTATGCATGCTTTATTTTTTATTGTTGGTAGCTCATGTTTCAAAATAAAATGGTGAAAATACTTTATTTTGTTGTTTGGCTTAGTCTTAACTTCATCCAAAGGTATTTCGAAAAAGATAAGTGTAAGGGGAAACCCCAAATATGTTTTTAAGAAACAAACTCGATCATGATTCTCCACAATATTAAATGAACATGTATATTCGTATTTGTTAGAGTCAAATGCTTGTATCGAGTCATAATGATGTTTTGCAGGATTTTCCAGGAAGTAGGACAAAGTTTTTCCAGAAATTTTCCGGAAACTTAACTTAAGAATTTATGCAGGTCACTTCTGATGGCGTCAGGAAGAAATTCCTGATGGCGTCACGTGTAAAATTCTGGAAATTTTACCAGTTTTGTTTTTCTAACGGAATCTTAAAGTTTTTGTTGAATCTTTAGTTTTATAATCTCCAGGAAATCTGCAAACATCATTCCACAAGCATTATATCTTACTTTGCTTTCTAGGATTTGTTAGCATATATAGATTGCCGCCGATTTTACACGAGGTTGCCTTGTTTGTTTTCTCAGGTTTAACATGTTATGTTTGACAAGAAGATGATTTATATTCTGGAAGGGAAGCTTTGATTGTTCATTTTCTTGGAGGAAGATCTAACCTGGTTACCATATTATCCATACCGAGCGAATCAGGGGAGTATTTGATTTCATTCTTTTACCTATTTCACTTTTACATACTTTACTTGAACATTGGGGACAATGTTCATCCTAAGTGTAAGGGGAGGGTAAAATAATGATACCTCATAGGAAACACTTTCGCTTGAGTTTGTTTGTTTGATGGTAGGTGTGTAATAAAACTATGAGAAATACTTGTTAGTGTAATTTTAGCGCCAAATTTAAATTTTTTTACAACATTTAAGAGTGAAACTTTAGCCATAGCAAGCGTCTCATGGATATGAGTTGTATGACTAGCACAAAACCGTATCATACAGAAAAATTTTTCACCCAAATATGTGAGGCTCGCCTTTAGATTTGATAGGAAAAGCATTCATTATTAGTGCTTATGAGTGTACCAGTAGCATTTAGATTCTAGAACTTGCGTTAGTGATGCATCCCGAGACCGCTAGTGAGACTACATTCGTGTAGTAGGATTTACTACATGATAAGAGGCATTAGGATCACCCTTGTGTTAAACTTGTATCATAATTACTTGACCATTTAAGTCATATTACTTGGCTAGTTAAGTCAATTAAATTTTCCCACACCATTAGCGTTGTACTCATTTTTAGTACACGAAACCCCTAGTACACCCCTCCGAGCCTATCTTTTCGTTTCTAACTTTAAGCATCTTACTTAAAGGAAGAATTTGTTACACCCCACTTAAATGTACACCCAAATCGCCTTAGCCTTCCGTGTATGCACTCATCTTTAGTGCATTATTGTTATTTGTTTAAACCCTTAGTTAATTATCTAATTGATTACGTGGTTGCTAAGTCGAGTCATATCTTGTACATATTGTTTTGGGATGATTGGGACTCATGGGTAAAGTACTTATTTTATGGAGTAATGGGGAAGAAAACCATTTATTACCCCCATACGTACGTTAATCTTAAAAGTACTCCAAGTGTTTTGATTTTCTTAATTCGAGTCATTAGATTAGTTTATTGTAAAGTATGTAAAAATTCAAGTGTAAGGGGAATGTTCATTCCTTATGATGTATTATTTTGGATGGTAGGGTAAGAGTGTATGCAAAAAAAAAAAAAAAAAAAAAAAAAAAAAAAATTCGAAAGATTAGGAAAAAGAAAAAAAATAGAAAAAGAAAACAGAAAAAACATACGGACTACCATCCCGTTTCATTCTATGTTTATTTTATGTTCTTGTTATTTTTCATTTATTAGCTTAAGTCGAGTCTAGTCTTGGCTTAGCAACGCCATATTGTACATGTGATTAACCAAGATTATTAACTCGCCACCAGTAAAGATTGCATATATCCAACAAAACCGTGTATTCCATATCCCTACACCTAACGTTACAACCCTTTAAAAAGACCTCTTTGATAGTTTATCCTAGGTGCTTACGCCATGTGGTGGAGGTTTGATCCTTTCCCAAGCCTATGGTAATCTATTTTGCTATGACAGGTAGTGAGA
The DNA here is from genome assembly GCA_030686995.1 of Artemisia argyi. Taxonomy (NCBI): domain Eukaryota; kingdom Viridiplantae; phylum Streptophyta; class Magnoliopsida; order Asterales; family Asteraceae; genus Artemisia; species Artemisia argyi. The sequence goes on from CM060694.1 coordinate 79,016,340, forward strand.
GATGTTTTCCATTTCCATATTGTGATATTACTTTATTACACCCGAGAGATGTGAGTATCTAAAAACTATTTGTGAGGTGCTAGTGTATGACCTCCGTGCTAGTCTTTGGTCTTTAGTGGAACGATTATTTGTTGTAATTACTTTTATATTAGTGTTAAATGACCCCTAACTTGTATTTTGATTAGAATAAAAGCGCATTTGCTTAAGGACAAACAAATCTCAAGTGTAAAGGTATATGATGAGGCGAAAAATGAACCGTTTTTAGGGGGTCATTTAAGCCCGAAATTGAATTTATTTGATCAAATATTGCCCTAAATCGTTCCTTTTGTGATTTTAGGTACTTTGGGAGTGAATTCTGGAAAAGGAAGCATTTTGGACATTTTTGGAGCATAAAAGTGAAGAAAAACGGAAAAGACTTAATTTTCCATGCTGGGAACAGTACCTGACGGCGTCAAGAAGGAAAATATGACGGCGTCAGGAGCAAAATGCATGACGACCCAGAGAAAATGTGACGGCGTCAGAAGTAGGGCGTCAAGAGTAATTTTGGTGACGGCCTGGAGCAGAATTACACATGACGGCGTCAGCTCCAGATCTAGGCAGTTCGAGAACTTTATTGGCGGCGAGATGACGGCGTCAGAAATTTCCTCTTGACGCTTGTGTGGAGAATACTAGGGCCGAACCTAATAAACCCTAGGTCGTTTGTAAAAGTATTTTCAAGGGTTTTCACCCCTTGAAACCCTTCATGTTCAATTAAGATAAGTCTTCTTTCAATTCATTCAATATGTCTATGTGTTGTTTGAATATATCTTATGATTGTCTTGATTTTAACATGCTAGGCTAGATCTATTGTGTGTTTGCTTAGATGTAATGAAACCTAGATGTTGATTATAGGTTGATTGCTTGTTTATAGTTGTAATGGATGAATGATTTCAATATTAGGCTTAAGAAAACTGGCAGATCTCCATTGTGTAACTTGCTTGAATGTCTTAAGAAACATGAACCGATGTGTACTAGGTTTTTATGGTTGTATTTAATGCATGAGCGAATTCTAGTGATCCCATGTTAGGAGCTTCTTAGCCGGCTCGACATAGGAGTGAAGTAGGAGCTTATAGGATTGGGGAAGTAAGTACGCCACCCCATGAATGGTATTAAGGAATACAACCCGTCATCTACGCAACTGTAACAAGTAATTAACCTGTAAAAGATATCTAGGGAGTAGTGAAATCCAAGTAAACACAATTCTCCTACATATTGCTCACACCACTAGTTAAATTAGTTTATTTTCATTTTTATTATTTTATTTTGATTGCATCTGTAGTTATTGGGTTAGTTGACTAGCAACTAATTCCGCCCACTCTTCCAAAACACGAGATTTTATTTGCTTTTCATAAAATATAAAAAATACAAAAAGAATCATCCCTCACCTCTAGACCTAGTTTTTAGGCTTTCTAATCCTAGCGACACTATTCCTGAGTTGAACGATCAATCCCCCGGTACTTGTCACTATACTATACTACAACGATCAGGTACACTGCCTGGTGGGGGTTGTAAGCTTCTTGAGATCCCTCGAGAGGTAAAGCCTAGTGCAATTCCCACACATCAATGACGCATATGAATATTATGCTATTGGCGATGTACCAACAGACTTTGAGGTACTAGTGTATTGTAAAAATGTTTTAATTAAGTACGGTTGACACATGTATCATATAAGCCAGATAACACTTTCAAAAGTTGAATAGTAATTGAAAGTTATTTATTTTTATGTAGGGATTGAAAAAGTGTTTAGTGGCGTGTTTAAAAAGGGAGTGTAAACTAGTTGATCGTGTTGACCTACTTATGCATGAAGGACTAGACATTTACAAGAATGATGCTACTTTATTAGAGTTAAAGGAATTGAGGAAGCATATGTTTGCAGTTCCAAGTTATTCTGAACAGCCTAAAGAAGGGATATATCCAGAGGATTGTGCAAATTATAGCTTTCGTACACCGGAGAATGGTGGGAAACCTTTTACTTTTATGCAAGTGTATGGAATGCCTACTGGATTAGGTGAGTTATCTGATAAAGTGTGTGAAGAATGACGTAGGGCAAATGAACAAATTCCAACGAGGTTGGATTTTGATGAAACGGAAGACATTGATCTGAATGTGACACAACCACCTGCGACTCAGGGGAAAGAGGTTGGTGGATCTAATGATGAAATGGATATGGAAGAAGGGGAAGAATTTCTGGAAGATTTGCGCAATTACGACTCACAAGCTCCAGCTGAAGTTGATATGCTTAGAACACCGGTTGATACAGGGGTATGTGAAAGGGAAAAGAAAACGTCTAGGAAAGAAAGCATACACTATGGAAGTCAGGAAATTGTACCTGCTTATTCCGAACCTAAGCCGTTGAATGTTATAGTAGGAAACGTTATTCTGAATCGGCTGAAGAGGCGTAAATTCTTGCCAGAAAAGTTGCGGTCGTCATATGTTGTCAGGGAAGTATCATTGGTTTCACCGCGCACGGCACATGAGATAAGGGTAGCTGAATGTTTATTCAGTGCTCGGCTTCTAGAAACGTAAGTTCTCATGTTTGATTAGATATATATGAATAATCAATTAGTAAAGTTATATTTATGAATTATGATGATTATGTAACAAGTGTATGATGACAGAGATATTGTGTTCAAGAATGACTTTGTTGATGGAACAAGAGGTAAGCTGGAAACGTTGTACCCAGGGATAGATATAGCTTGTGGAGCTATAGATATGTTCACGCATGTATTAAATGATGCAGAGAAACAAAGGAATAAGAAAACAGCAACACGACTTTTCTGTCACACATCTATGCTGGTAAGTTTCATACATTCTAATGCGTGTGTGATTTATAATTTGGGTTTTAGTGTACCGGTTAGCTGCACACGTTGTAATGATGACTTTAAAATGTACACAGACAAGTGACATGTTTGGCATTGAGTTTGATAAGGCATCGGAAAAGTTTTCTGAGAAAATGAAGCTAGTATTGGAGGCAACTGAATATCGGACTTTAGATGGCGTTGATATGGTAAGTATCATTATGGATTAACGCACAATATACAAGTAATAGTTAGGTATAGCTACAATGGTAGCATATAGTAAACTGATACATTTAGTAAGTACACTTAACATGGTCCGAAACATTTTAACGACTTCCAAAAAGCAATCCTAAACACTGCTTTAGTAATATAATTTAATGGTGACAGGTTTTTTTTACTGATTATAAGAGAGAAGCACTACTTTCTCGTGTGCATGAATATGAAAGACAATGAAGTGCAAATTTTTGATAACATATATGCAACGATAGTTAAAGAAGTGCAAGAAAGACATGGTGTATTGCCAAATTATCTGGTATGATGTGTAAAACACATAGCATGTTTGATTTTATTTTGTATTTTGTTAACGAATCATAAATTGCATGTTTTGGTTGTCTTTTGTTACAGGTATTGTTGTTTGAAGACTATATGCTGCATGAGAACAATCCTAAGCATGGAAACATGAGGGAAAGTCCAAGAATGACAATGGAAACAAATTGCAGGACGAAGAATAATTATGTGGATTGTGGTGTGTTTGTAATGCGGCACATGGAAACGTTCAAAGGGGACGAATATGGGGATTGTTGTCATTTGAGTGAAGATGGTAGAGAACAAATAAAAGAGTTGTGTGACCTGCGTCACAAATATGCTGCAAAGATCCTTCTTGCAGACTGCAACAAGGCAAAAAAAGGCTTTGAGATAGAAGCAGAGGGGTTCAGAATATTACCAGATGCAGAAAAGAATCGGTTAGAGGCGGAAGCATTTAAAAACATCAAAAGACGTGCTAAGCAGTTTCTAGATTAATATCTATGCTTACTGTTTTGATTTGATTAAGTACCATGAAGATGCTTTTGTTTTTCATATTGTTAGTATGGACAAGGGTCGTTACTTATGTTTATTTAAGTATGATACTTTTTTTAATTTGTAAGTTACTTATGTTTATTTAAGACTTCCAGTTTTAACTTTAAAAGTTTGGTCTTAAAGTGATATTAAATGTATTGCAAGATGTATGTCCAGGTAATAGAAAAATAAACTAAACATGTGCAGGTAATAGGAAAAGAAACTAAACATGTCCAAAAAGAACCTTAACATGTAAATATTTTAAACCAAAATCAAAAGCTATAGACCTTCTGAGATGGGCACAAAATCAAAAATGTGAATAAGAACTACACATGTGCAGGTAATGGCAAAACAAAAATGAACCTTAAGAAGTAATGAAAGTTAATAGGAAAATAAACTAGTCATTGAAAGTGATACATGTACAATCATTATTCAATTTGGAACAAGTATAATTGGTAATTAAAGGGTACAAGGCTAACAAGAATACCATGAAAGGCTAAAAAAATGCAGAATTAAAGATGAGATATTATTGAAAAAGTAGTTCATACAAGAACACCGTAAAAGGATAACAAGAATATAAATAGTTCAAACTAAGTAAGAAACGATTTAAAAGTTAAAACAACTACTCATTAGCATTAACGTAAACTTCCTTGTAGACAACCTGGTACAGGCCTTTTCCTTGTTTTTTTCCTTTCCGGGCAGTTCCTTGTATCATGATGTCCATACTTTCCACAGTAGATGCATAACCGCATTGGCTTGTTGGGTATGATGAACACGATATACCCCTTGTTTATAAGCGACATGCAACAAGTAGCACCTTTACCTTTAATATTAACAAGATAGAAACAAAAGAACTTCCGCTTATTTAATGTAAATATTATAAACCTTAATTCATTTAAGTATGCAGCAACAAAAGTATAAATATAAATCATAACATGTACCTTGAACAAAAGGAGTTTGGAATGTAAACATCATGATTATTTGGCTGTCAAATGAGGATATGGCCTATTGATTATATGGGGAATAACTGGTGTGTATGTATAGTGTGTTTAAAAATGAGGATATGGCCTATTGATTAGGGATAATGGCTATTAAGGTGGGGATTTAAAAAAAAAAGATCATATCATGTATAATAGGAAGATATTAATACACATTAAAAGCAAATATATCCCAAACAGTCCTTTTTAAAAATGACAGCATCTTTTAAAAAAACAAAACATTACTTCTATGTATGGGGCTGCTTGGAACTAAGACATTCATACCGCTTATAAGCTACTGATACTAAAACACTTGTATATCGGCATATACAATAGTAAACTACAAGGATAATGCATTATTAGATGCTGATACATTTGTTAATTACAAAGATATAGGATAGTCGATGACAAGTATACCTGCGTTATCGGAGTGTTTGGAGCTGAGAAATTTAAACCACTTCACAGCTAATGATACTCAATAACAAATTGTGCCTGCATTATATAAGACACAAAACACACCTTAAACAAGTAGTTAATGATACTCAATAACAAATTTGTTTTAGAGGAAAAGCAAAACAGCAAACAAGATATTCAATTAAACAAGTAGTTAATGAACACTACCAAAAACTAAGAAATAACATATTCAAACAAACACAGCAAACAATATAATCAATTAAAAAAATAAATTCCAAAACAATATGTTTTACAGAAGAAGCATAACGAAAAAGACGAAACTAACATGAAAAAAGTGAAAACTGAAAAATGGAAATTCAATCGGATACATGTTTTCAGACATAAAAAATGACAAAACTAATCACTATATTCGAAATCCATGTCTTCACCCTCGTATTGTTCCACGTCAGCCACGTCATCGTCTTGCAATTCCTTCTTCTTTGTGGGGCAATTCCTTGAATCATGATGTGAGTATTGCCCCACAAGTGTTGCACAACCTCTTTGGCTTGTCTGATAGCTTCATAGCAATCTCACTCTTTGATTTACTCCTGGTACGAATTCTATTACCTTTGTTGTTAATACCCGTAGGGGGGAAAATATTGCTTTTTTTGTTCTTTTACACCAAGAGTTGCTGCATAAATTGCATCCGTATTCATCTTAGCAGGGTTGGGGACATCAATTTTCGCTTTCTCCTTCAAAGTTGTTTGCACATCCTTATATAATTGCAGCTTTTCAAAGTCACCCACCAAATGATTAACAGATTGTTCTACATTGCTATAAATTTCCCTAAGAACAGAATCTAAAACACCTTCTGAGATGGACGCATTTGCACCATCTTGAATCTTTTGAACAGATTTAATGATCATAGGATTCTTTGACCATCTAGTTTGCAAGTATTGTTTGGGAAAGTGCTCCACCTTAGACAAACGCAACACGTAAAAGATATGGCGACACAAAAGACCAAAACACTCGTACCTTAAGCAACTACATTGGACTAAGAAATCAGATGGTGTATACTTGACCCATTGAAAGAATTAACAAAAGTTTCAAGAGTGAAGAAATTAAGTATATATAATTAAAAAATAACACAAATTGACAGTAATTATTACCTCATATTTTACTGAAACCTTGACTTAACTTTTGAAACATTTATTTTGTAATCCGCTTATGTGTCACGAATAACAAATGTAGAGAATGTTGTTGATTCTTGTACACTTAGTGATTGATGAGTGTCTAAATACTCATCATTTTATACCAATCTGAGCTGCCAAAACATACAAAAACACTCAAATATGCAACAAAATACTTAAAATACCTTAAAAGTGTGTTTTATATGTTTCAAATGCAAAAATATGCAAAAACAGATGAAAAACGTACAAAGTTTGCATAATTGGCAGTTTCAGTCCCTCAAGTTTCATAAATTGGCAAAACTAGTCCCTGGTTATTCTAAAAACATGAAAAAGTCACCAAAGGTCCTTTTTAATCATAAAGTTACATATTTAGTCCTTTGGGGCAAAGTTTCATAAAATTACAAGTTTAGTCCCTGTACTTTGGAAATTGACATAAATGGTCCCTGGGATGTAAAAACTTTGAGAAAAATCAATTTTGGTCCTTGTATTATTAATCTTTTGCAGGAATGGTCCTTGGTGTGAAGTTTGGTGAATTTACATAATTGGTCCCTCAAGTTTGAAGGTTTGGCAAAAATAGTCCCCGGTAATTAAAAAGTGAAAAATATCAAAAGTGGCCCTTGTATTATCTATACTTGGCAAGTTAGGCCCTTGTGATAAATTTGGAATAATACCACAATAGCCCCTCAACATTGCCCAAATTACAACTTTGGTCCTTGTGTATTATTAAAACCAAACCGGACCCTATCTAATTAATAAAACCCAAAACCAAAATAAACCCAACACCTAACCAAGCCCACCCTTACCCTTTTATTTTTCCCAGCCCAATTTCCATAGCCCAATCCAACCCCTAATTATAATAAAAGACGGGGTCAACGCCCGGTCAACAAAACCAAACCAACCTCACTAGTCATCCCCTACCTCTCCACCTCACCCTGCTACTACTCCACACCTGTCCACAACTTGCTCCCCACTCTTTCTACCTTATCCCTCCACCTCACACAACACCCTAATACCCATTAATGCCCTTGAAATCCTCTCCACACAACCACAGTTGCTCCCTTGACTTTTGGTGGGAAAAGCAGTTTTAAACGGCTATGATCAATCAGACTAAATCAATGACTAAGGAGTGGTGGGAAAGGTCATAGTGGGTCCCACAAACCTCTAAAGTCTCTACAAAAGGGAAAAGAAGCAGAGATGAAGTGTATTAGATTAGTTTTTAGTGTAGCTTAATCGTAGTAGTGTAATCTTTATTTTCAAGTTGTAATCTTTAATTAAGAGCTTGTTTTTTTATCATTCTCAGTGTCTTTAAGAACTTTTATAACAATAAATTTCAAGTTTCAGTTGCTATCTCAGTTTGTGCATTTTCATTAAATTTCAAAAGTCTTAAAAAGCTTGTATGTTGTTATTTATTGTTGTTATTGAAATCTAAAGTCCATTTAAGCTCTGACAAACCTTATAAAAGCTTTTAGATATCCTCAGAATCCAGTTAGGGTATAATTACAAAAATTCAAGAAAATCCAAAATAAATAAAAAATTAGTGTAGAAGAAGGTGAGAAGCAAGGAGCAAGATAAATTCTAGATGATCTTGGTATTAGAGTCTTATGGGAGACCTTAGGAAGTGAGATTGGTCCATGGTTCATTGTGTCTCAGTCTAACACCATTTGTAAGCATTTATTTTCCATTTTTACTTTTTACTGTTTGAGTACTTAATTAGCTTATACCTTGGTAATTTTAGGTTTCTGTATTGCTTATTAGTTATAATATTAGTTAAAATCAGTTACTGGTTCTTAAAGTTCATTTGTTCTAAAAAATCAAAAATTTCACTGTGTAATACTCAAGCTTGACAAACCTGTGTAATATGCTTGTGGCATGGTTGATTTGTGCTTAGTTATTCTTAAATAATCATAAATTAGTGTTAGGAATCTGTGTTGTGGCTTAAAGTCATCATTAGCTCTGAAAATCAATAATTGATAAAGTTAAAGGAGTGTTTGGATATCTGTGTTACTCAGTGTAAGTGTGGCTTTCAAAAGTTGAAATCAGTTCAGACATGTTTGCTTAGGTCCTAGTATCACAAATTAGTCATAAAAATTAGTAGTCATTAGTAAGAAAGTCAAAACTTACCACAAAACTCACTTATCTGTCTACTGTGTGGACACTGAAGCCTCAAACCACTCACATTAGATCATAACTCACATTTTTAGCTTAGGTTAGTTTTATCATAGCTTATCATAGCTTATTTAACTTATTGGAATCAGTAGAAAGTCACCAAAGTCAAACTATCAAGTTTTCATTAAAAGTCAAATTTTAAGTTCTCAGATTTTTCCAAAACTTGGGAGATTTGTTTAGAATTTAGGAGTAGGATTTAGGACTTGAAACTTGTTCCTAGTGATAGATTACCAGCTTAACTTTTAGATCACACAAGTTTTATATTTTTAAGATTTTTACCCTGGGCCCCACACACCCTCAAAATCACTTGCAGGGCTGGGTATCTCCCCTGCACACCAGCAGACTCACCCATCACCACCACTTTGGTGGTGATTTGTGACCACCTCAGTGGGCCCCACCTGTCAAACTTAGCATCTTTCAACCCCCTCCTAGTAGACTCTTAGAATTGACCACTTGTTTGACCTAGTAACCACTGGACCCCACCTGGAATAAGCCTCAAAATCTGTCCCACTTCTGAGTGACATTTGGAATTTGGAAGTGCTTATTTGAGCTCAACTGCTTATCTTGTGAGCTTATTCAGTTGAATCTTGCTTACACTAGTTCACACAACTTATTTGAACTAGTTTCATCCATAGTGGGTCCCTCATAAGCTTAGTTGAGCTCATTTGCTTGTTTGGTCAACAAAGGTCAACTGTGGAGGTAATAAGCCCCCACAGTGCTTAATAATAAGCTATAAAATAATTGTTTTTACAAAAGTTGTTTATTTTTAGGTATAAAATAGGTTGGTAAAAGAAAAATACAGAAAATACAATATAAAATAAGTGATAGTTTCTATTTAATTTAATTTAATTTTAATTTTCATTTTTAGATTTTTATTAAGTAAGTTGCAATTTTAAATTTTTATTAATTTCCTTTTAGTTTAAAGTAATTTTGATAATTTTCTTAGATTTTTATTTTGTAATTTAGTATTTATTAGAATTAAAATTAGTTTTATTAATAATTAATCAATAATTAAGTTATAAATAGCATAATTAATTTTTATAAGTTAACACCTAGGTTTTATATTTTTCCTAGCTTTTAAATGTTATAAAATAGTTTTGTAATTTTCTAAGTCATTTTAGTATTATTAATAATTTAAATTAATTTAAATAGTTTAATTAAGATAATTAGTTTCTAATTAATAAAAAATCCATAAAAAGACAAAAATATTTATTTTTGATTTTTATACTTTCTTCAAGTTCATTTTAAGTTTTAGAAATTATTTTTATAAATTTTTAGTTTAATTTGTAGTGTTTATTATTTTTAGTTTTATTTAAATTAGTTTTAATTAAAATAGTTAAATAAGTTTTTAATTAAATAATTAATAATAAGTAATAAAATAATCTAAAAAATAATTTTCTTTCTAATTTAATTTTATTTTAAGTTTAAGTTTATAGAATTTTCATTTTTAACCCCTGTAGTTTATTTTTCTTAAAACTCACCTTTTTCACAGTACGCAGTCGCGTCTGATTCTTAATTGAGTTTACATTTATACGTTTTAGATATCTAGGTTTCACATAATCGTTCTAATAGTTTACCTAAGTTATTTTAAGTTATAAAACCCTAGTGTAATCACACACACACACTTTTATACCTTTCCTGTTCACATTCACTCGATCACAGATTCGTTTTTAATAAAACATCGCACACCTCGTTGGGACATTACGACCCGGGGAAACACTATATTCCACGGAAGCATTTGTTTTAGACGTTTGACTTAGTTGACCATCACCTGGTAAACTTAGTTGACTGTTTGAGGCGAATCAGTGATCAACAATGAAAAAGCGAAGCCCAAATCTCATCCTGAACATCATAAAAAAAAGTGTTTGTGTACAACTGGGCAGCATCCTTTTCAACTTGGAGATGAGTTTTAAGGTCCGAGGTAGTATAATTAGAGTTATGCGTATTCTTGTTATATTTGAATCGTTGTGAATCAACTGCGGTATCATATTGGCTTAGAAATTCAACCAAAGTCAAGTTCGGATTAGTGACCTGACCAAGAAAATGGTTTTCACTCTCGGAATGAGATGTCGTACGCATGAGGTCAGACATCGGTTCATGACGAAAGTATGCAGGTATCCACTTTTCACGCATATCAAACATATCATTAAACCATTTGTGATCATTCAAATTGAAGTCTTCCATGATCGATGTCCATTCAGACTCATGATGAGGCGAAAAATGATCCGTTTTTAGGGGGTCATTTAAGCCCGGAATTGAATTTATTTGATCAAATATTTCCCTAAATCGTTCCTTTTGTGATTTTAGGTACTTTGGGAGTGAAATCTTGAAAAGGAAGCAATTCGGACGTTTTTGGAGCATAAAAGTTAAGAAAACGCCAAAGACTTAATTTTCCAAGCTGGGAACAGTGTGTAGCGGCGTCAAGAGTAAAGATCATGACGACCCAGTACAGAAATGAAGGCGTCACAAAGTAGAGCATCAAGAGTTAAATGTGTGACGGCTTGCAAAAGTGGACTACATGACGGCGTCAAATGTAGATCAAGGCAGTCCGAGGATTATTTTGGCGGCGAGATGACGGCGTCACCCATTTGTTCTTGACGCCGTCAGCCTCTAGTATCTATATATAGTTTTCTAATTTTCATTCATTAAGAGGAACAAGTTTGGAGAAACCCTAAGGCCGAACCATATACGTATTTTACAGCTTTTTCAAGGGTTTTCAGCCCTTGAACCCTTACATGTGCTGTTGAGATTAGTATTCTTTTAATTCAATCAATATGTCTATGTGTTGGTTGTCTATATCTTGTACTTGTCTTGATTCCACCATGCTAGGCTAGATTTATCTTGTGTTTGCTTAGATCTAATGAAACCCAGATGTTGATTATGTGTTGATTACTTGTTTATGGTTGTATTGGATGAATGATTTCAGTGTTAGGCTTAAGAAAACTGGCAGATCTCCAATTGGTAACATGCTTGAACGTCTTAGGAAACATGAACCGATGTGTACTAGGTTTTATTGGTTGTATTTAATGCATGAGTAAATTCTAATGATCCCATGTTAGGAGCTTCTTGCAGGCTCGACATAGGAGTGAAGTAGGCACTCATAGGATTGGGGAAGTAAGTATGCCACCCCATGAATGGTATTAAGGAATACAATCCGTCATCCACGCAACTATAACAAGTAATTAATGTGTAAAAGATATTTAGGGAATAGTGAAATCTAAGTAAACACATTTTTCCCACTTATTGCTCACAACCTTAGTTTAAATTAGTTTATTTTCATTTTTAGTATTTTATTTTGATTGCATCTTAGTATTGGGTTAGTTGACTAGCAACTAATTCCGCCCAAAATCCTTCAAACCCGAGATTTTACTTGCTTTTCATAAAATATAAAAACATAAAAAGAATCATCCCTCATCTCTAGAACTAGTATTTAGGTTTTCTAATCCTAGCGACACTATTCCTAGCTGAATGATCAATCCCCCGGTACTTGTCATTATACTATACTACATCGATCAGGTACACTGCCTGGTGGGGGTTGTAAGCTTCTCGAGATCCCTCGAGAGGTAAAGCATGGTGCAATCCCTACGCATCAAGTTTTTGGTGCCGCAGCCCGGGGAATAGTTATTGTCTAGGTTAGAATCTCTTTTTATTAGGTCTACTTGCTAGATTCCGTTCTAGTAAGATTTTATTTTTTATTTTTAGGTTCTCTTTAGTCTATCTTATTTCTTTGTGTTTTTGTTCGTAACTTTTCACCACCCGACATCATGGACGATGGGAACATCTTTGAACCCGTCATCCCACCACAACAATACCCACCACTAGAACCTCTTAGGCCTCGAACCTTAGGAGAGTATTCCCGACCTAACCACCAAGGCTACCGAAACACCATTGAGCTCACCGGAGCCAATGTGACCCCCTTGCGATCCGACACCATCCGGTTGGTGCAAAGCGGATGTGCATTCCATGGACTTCGTTTCGAAGATCCAAATCAACATCTTAAGGACTTCCTAAAAATCGTAGACTCCATAGACCTAGATGTTGAAACTAGAGAGACAACCCGATTACGCCTATTCCAATTCTCTCTACGAGATCAAGCTAGTCAATGACTTGAGCGTTTATCCGCGGGATCCATCACCACATGGGATGATCTCACCACTCGTTTCCTTGCTCAATTTTTTCCACCGGGGAGAACTACTAAGCTTAGAAATGACATCTTGATGTTCCAACAACGTCAAAATGAATCTCTTTATGAAGCATGGACTCGTTTCAAGGACTTACTCCAAAAAGTCCCTCATCATGGCATAGATCTTTGGCTCCAAGTCCAAATCTTTTATGACCATATTGATCTCTCCACGAGGCTAGCCATTGACCAATCGGCCGGTGGTAAGCTACGTGATCTAAGTGCGGAACAATCATGGGAACTCATAGAAGATCTTGCTCTCTATGACAACGAAAGTTGGAATGATCCCCGTGATTTGAACAAAACGGTCAAGGCAATATCTTTGCCTTCGAATAACTCTAGCACTCCCGACCGTAGGATCATGGAACTTGAGGACCAAGTCAAGTTTCTCATGAAATCTTACAAAGCTCCTAAGCCTTCAAGCCAAGTGAACAAAATCACTTCTTCATGCGAATTATGTAGTGGTCCCCATGACACTTGTGATTGTGTGGAACTCCCCGGAACAGCTTTTGCGGACTACGCATCCTCGCGTACCGACGAAGCGGGAGATAAGTGGTACACTTTCAAATCCGAGCCAAGCCCTTACGGTGATTCCTACAACCCCTCTTGGAAAAATCACCCAAACCTTAGGTGGAAACAAAATCAAGCCAATTCTTCCAATCCGCCTAATCGTTATCAACCAAACGGTCCACCCTCCAACCGTACTTTCAACAACAATCCTTCTAACAACTATGGTAGTACCAACAATCTTGAAGGATTGATGTATAAGTTCATGGCATCTCAAGAAGCTCGCATAGCTAGGTTTGAAACTGAATTCAACCAACAACAAACGGAGATGACCAACAAGATAGACAACTTGTTGAAAGCCCTCAACAACCAAGCGTTAACCACACCTAGGAAGGACACTAGGGACACCAATAATGGAATCCAAATTAAGGACCCCTCATCATCCAAACATGTACACTTTGTCAATGTTGTCACCATTAAGCCAATAGATAAGGAAATAGAAGAAAGTGACAAGGATGAAGTTGGAGTAGAAACCGAGACTAGGAATGAAAGTAGGGAAGTTGAGGTTAAAAAGGGAGAGGAATTAGAGGAGGTAGAGACTATAGAAAAGTACTTTGATAAGTTGCCCACCAAGGAAGAACGGGAATACCATAAGGATTTATTCGATAGTCCCGAGAGACCATATATCCTTGGCACACCCCTTATCAAAATGGGAGACCCCTCTAACATCAACATATCATGCAACATCGGGCATATGCATATATGGAAAGCTTATATCGATCCTAGATCTCCCGTAAACATCATGACTAGGACTTATTACAATTGGGTGATGAATAAACAACTTGATTTTAGGATGATGGCCAATAAGAATTTGATAAGTAACTTTGTAGGAAGAGTGAAGGGATTGCATGTGATTATAGGTAATTTCACCTATGAGATCGATTTTATGATAGTAGAAGACACTCGTCCGGTGATAGATGATTGCCTAAGCCAAGTAATATTCGGAAAACCATTCATTGAGGCCACTAGGATGAGTTATGATCCGACATTAGGGATAGTTAGATTCAAGGAAGAGAATGATGAGATTGCCTACCAAATGCCCTACAAAATTGAGCAATACCGCCTTCTCTCTAATATAGAAAAGGAACACAAGCAAGCAGCTTATTATAGGAATGACGAGGATAGACATAGAGGAGTAGAGTATGTGAAGAATAGGATGCTTGGTTTCTACAAAGAATGCTTGCACTTAGGTCCGGAATACAAAACTAGTTTAGAAGACAACCTAGAGAGTGAAACCAACGATGAAGTCACGTAGTAACCCATGACCTTGAGTCTAGCTACAAGACTCGTAAATAAAGAAAAGCGTTTCTTGGGAGACAACCCATGTTTTGTGTGATTTTTATTTTGTTTGTTCGTTATTTGCTTCCGTATGCATGCTTTATTTTTATTGTTGGTAGATCATGTTTCTAAACTAAATAGTGGAAATACTTTACTTTGTTGTTTTGGCCTAGTCTTAACTCCACCTAAAAGTATTTTTGCAAAAGATAAGTGTAAGGGGAAACCCCAAATATGTTTTTAAGAAACAAACCGATCATGATTCTCCACAATATTAAGTGAACATGTATATTCGTATTTGTTAGAGTCAAATGCTTGTATCGAGTCATAATGAAGTTTTGCAGGATTTTCCAGGAAGTAGGACCAAGTTTTTCCAGAAATTTTCCGGAAACTTAACTTAAGAATTTCTGCAGGTCACTTCTGACGGCGTCATGAGCTTGCTCTTGACGGCGTCACGGGTAAAAATCTGGAAATTTTACCGGTTTTGTTTTTCTAACGGAGTCTTAAAGTTTTTGCTGAATTATAAGTTTTATAATCTCCAGGAAATCTGCAAACTTCATTCCACAAGCATTATATCTTACTTTGTTTTCTAGGATTTAGTAACTTATGTAGATTGCCGCCGATTTTATGCGAGGTTGCCTTGTCTGTTTTCTCAGGATTTACAGGTTATGTATGACAAGAAGATGATTATTTTTCTGGAAGGGAAGCTGTGATTGTTCATTTTCTTGGAGGAATATTTAACCTGGCCACCCTATTATCCATACCTAGCGAATCAGGGGAGTATTTGATTTCATTCTTTTTACTTTTTCACTTTTACATTCTTTACTTGAACATTGGGGACAATGTTCATCTTAAGTGTAAGGGGAGGGTAAAATGATGATACCTTACAGATACACTTTCGCTTGAGTTTGTTTGTTTGATAGTAAATGTGTAATAAAACTATGAGAAATACTTGTTAGTGCAATTTTAGCTCCAAATTTAATTTTTTTTACAACATTTAGGAGTGAAACTTTGGCCATAGCAAGCGTCTCATGGATAGGAGATTATATGACTAGCACATAACTGTACTTTCAGAAAAATTTTCCACCCAAATATGTGAGGTTCGCCTTTAGATTTGATAGGAAAAGCATTTACTATTAGTGCTTATGAGTGTACCGGTAGCATTTAGATTCTAGAACTTGCGTTAGTGATGCATCCCGAGACCGCAAGTGAGACTACATTCGTGTAGTAGGATTTACTACATGATAAGAGGCATTAGGATCACCCTTGTGTTAAACCCGTATCACAATTACTTGACCATTTAAGTCATATTACTTGGCTAGTTAAGTCAACTAATTTTTCCCACACCTTAGCGTTGTACTCATTTTTAGTACACGAAACCCCTAGTACACCCCTCCGAGCCTATCTTTTCGTTTCTAACTTTAAGCATTTTACTTAAAGGAAGAATTTGTTACACCCCACTTAAATGTACACCCAAATTGCCTTAGCCTTCCGTGTATGCGCTCATTTTCAGTGCATTATTGTTATTTGTTAAACCCTAAGTTAACTATCTAATTGATTACATGGCTGCTAAGTCGAGTCATATCCTTGTACATATTGTTTTGGGACGATTAGGACTAATGGGTAAAGTACTTATTTATGGAGTAATGGGGAAGAACATCATATTATTACCCCCATATGTGCGTTAATCTTAAAAGTACTCCAAGTGTTTTGATTTTCTTAATTCGAGTCATTAGATTAGTTTATTGTAAAGTATGTAAAGATTCAAGTGTAAGGGGAATGTTCATTCCCTATGATGTAATATTTTGGATGGTAGGGTAAGAGTGTATGCTAAAAAAAAAAAAAAAAAAAAAAAAAAGAGAAAAAAACATACGGACTACCATCCCATTTCCTTCTATGTTCATTTTATGTTTTTGTTATTTTTCATTTATTAGCTTAAGTCGAGTCTAGTCTTGGCTTAGCAACGCCATATTGTACATGTAATTAACCAAGATTGTTAACTCGCCACCAGTAAAGACTGCCTATATCCAACAAAACCGTGTATTTCATATCCCTACACCTAACGTTCCAACCCTTTAAAAGACCTCTTTGATAGTTTATCCTAGGTGCTTACGCCATGTGGTAGAGGTTTGATCCTTTCCTAAGCCTATGGTAATCTATTTTGCTATGACAGGTAGTGAGAGATATCTTCCGTTTCATATCGTAATTTATACTTTATTACACCCGAGAGATGTGAGTATCTAAACACTATTTGTGAGGTGCTTGTGTATGACCTCCGTGCTTGTCTTTGGTCTTTAGTGGAACGATTATTTGTTGTAATTACTTTTATATTTGTGTTAAATGACCCCTAACTTGTATTTTGATTAGAATAAAAGCGCATTTGCTTGAGGACAAGCAAATCTCAAGTGTAAGGGTATATGATGAGGCGAAAAATGATCCGTTTTTAGGGGGTCATTTAAGCCCGGAATTGAATTTATTTGATCAAATATTGCCCTAAATCGTTCCTTTTGTGATTTTAGGTACTTTGGGAGTGAAATCTGGAAAATGAAGCAATTCGGACGTTTTTGGAGCATAAAAGTAAAGAAAACGCCAAAGACTTAATTTTCCAAGCTGGGAACAGTGTGTGACGGTGTCAAGAAGACTTTCCTGACGGCGTCAAGAGTAAAGATCTTGACGACCCAATACAAAAATGAAGGCGTCACAAAGTAGAGCATCAAGAGTTAAATGTGTGACGGCCTGCAAAAGTGGACTACATGACGGCGTCAAATGTAGATCAAGGCAGTCCGAGGATTATTTTGGCGGCGAGATGACGGCGTCACCCATTTGTTCTTGACGCCGTCAGCCTCTAATATCTATATATAGTTTTCTAATTTTCAATCATTAAGAGGAACAAGTTTGGAGAAACCCTAAGGCCGAACCATATACGTATTTTACAGCTTTTTCAAGGGTTTCAGCCCTTGAACCCTTACATGTGCTATTGAGATAAGTATTCTTTTAATTCAATCAATATGTCTATGTGTTGGTTGTCTATATCTTGTACTTGTCTTGATTCCACCATGCTAGGCTAGATTTATCTTGTGTTTGCTTAGATCTAATGAAACCTAGATGTTGATTATGTGTTGATTACTTGTTTATGGTTGTTTTGGATGAATGATTTCAATG